>JAYMSR010000021.1:0-56051 GCA_036897825.1 Plantago rigida
CGAACTTCTTGAGAAATGGATGAACTCCACGAAGAACGCTTCTAGATCGTCACTGAATTTGGCCTTTGATCTTCTGTAGAGGAAGTTTGGCCTTCGGGAAACGTTTCTTCAAGGGCTTCTGAGCTTGATCTTGAATCTAACGTTGCTTTTGGTTTGAATTTGATGAAGAACTTCAAGAACTTTGCTTGGGCTTCTTCAGAGCTTTTGGATTTTGATCTTCGTGTAGTGGAAGTTTGGCTTTAGGAAACGTTTCTTCAATGGCTTCTCAGCTTGATCTTGAATCTAACGTTGCTTTTGGCTTGAATTTGATGAAGAACTTCAAGAACTTTGCTCGGGCTTCATCAGGGCCTTTGGAGTTTGATCTTCCTTTGTAGCGGTCGATCTTCCAATAACGTTTCTCCGAGTGTGCGAGGACTTCTTCTTGGATCAAACGTAGGCTTTGCTTTGGTTGCCGGATGAACTTCTTGAATGCTTCTTCGAACTTCAAAGGCGGATCTTGAGGATTTGAGATCTTGTTCTTCACTTGTGGTTTTCTTCTCTTCTTCTTCCTTTTCCTTCTTCTTTCTTCTCCTCTTCTTTCTTCTCTTCTTTCTTCTCTCCTTCAAAATGAAGGAGGATGCCATCTATTTATAGATGAGGAGAATGGAAGGATGAAAATCCTTATTTTTCCTTTTCTTCAATTATTGCATCACATTTATGAGGTGTCACGCTCTTATTGGTCGAATTCTATCTTCTTCATTATGTCACAATTTTCATTAAAAGAATGCATTTTTGACATCATCCTTCTAACGTGGCAGCATTTGCTTGGCTTTTAGAATTCTTCGAGTTTCTACATCATTTTGAAATGTGACGTAATCGAAAACACTCCATATTTTGTACGTGGCACAATTTGATAGGCCGTAAATGGAGCGTATCTAAAATCAATTAAAAACCCATACTATTTTGGAATCAAATTTGGTCAAATTCCAACTAAATATGAGAATTTCCATTTAATGATTTTAATAATTTATCCGACACATTTTGCGTGTCTACAGTATACTTACGTACAAGATTCATTGCTATCTATGAAATACAAATCTGACTACAAATCCCTTCTAAATCGGATCTTTTACTCGAAGCATAAAGTCCAAAGTAAACCACAAAATGACTGATATTCCGTACCTTTCTTTATTTCATCGATAAAAACAAGTATGCGCGGCATTTTCATCTTTTGGACTAACTACTATGTATTTGATTTATTGTTTCGCCTAGCCAAGAATCAATCTTCATGCAAAAAGGCCTAATCCTGCGGATTTCTGCTGTAAGAGTAAATCCAAAGCCTCTTACTAATAATTCTTCATCCCTTCTTTCTATTTTCTGTGCAATCTTTGGTCCAGCCTGGAATCTAATTATTGGTATTTATTTAGAGAAAATCCATGTTTTCCGCACAGAGTCTTGTATACCTCCGTACTATCTTTTATTCTTGCGATTTGGTCTTGTCCTTTTATGTCTCACTACTTCTTTGTTACTACGAATTGAATAACCAAGCATATTTTATGTTTCCTTCTAATCATAAGAACATATTTTTTATCACTAAGACTAACTTCTGCCGAATAGAGACAGAATCTGGAGATTTCAATACGAAGTTGATTAGAAGTCTTCATGTTGAGGTTTTTTCTTATTCAACTAAAAATAAAGAGAGTACTCGTTAGGACAAGATTTCACAGACAGAGACTCATAGTTTTGGTCAACATATTTATTTGAGAATAAAATAAGAAACATGATTTTTGATCCTTTTTGGCTTGTTTTAGAATATGTTATGTATGGGAAGATATTCCACTCTTTCTTTACGCACGTGTTCCTGGAGGATTTGAAAATGATAAGGAGTAAACACAGAGACATTTAGAAATGGTTATTGTATGTAAGGTAGATTGCAGTCCTCCGCAGTATAATAGGAAATTGGGATGTTGTTACTTTTCTTTTAGGCTCAACATTGAAATATATAGCAGAATATAGCAGGAAGGATCTCTTTCGCCAGGAGTCATTTGTTCTCTTCCTTTTTTTCTTCCTTGAAATCCCTAAATATTCTCTAAGTAAGAGGTATAGCACAAAGACATAAATATTCTTTCTTACTGTGTTTGTCTACGAAGCCCCGAATAATACATAAATAAGAGTTAGGTCTTAGTTAGCATAGGTCACATAGTGTTACTACTTCGTTTAGTTCATTTAGACTCTTTTATAGACTCTTCAC
Source organism: Plantago rigida (assembly GCA_036897825.1). Classification (NCBI taxonomy): domain Eukaryota; kingdom Viridiplantae; phylum Streptophyta; class Magnoliopsida; order Lamiales; family Plantaginaceae; genus Plantago; species Plantago rigida. The sequence goes on from JAYMSR010000021.1 coordinate 2,231, forward strand.
CAATGAATTAATAATAGGTTGGTTTCAACATAGTTTCTATTAGGACATGGCCTCTAATAATGACACGATGTTATCATCTCATGTTCTAATTAAGAATTTCTCCCCGTTATTTGCAAATCTATTTCTTTTCATTTTTCATCATTTAATCATATAGGCATGAAACATTAATGGTAAAGGGAATTGTAGTCAGATTTTTCTTCTTGGTCTTTATACCACGCCCTTGTAATGAATGATTCTTCCGTTTCGTGAGTTTCTCGATTTATACTGAAGCTGTTGCCTTCTTTGTAAATTGATAAGGGCTTCGGTAATAGGAAACCCCCTTTTCTAGACTAAGTAATACTAGAGTCAATAAAAAGAAAAGAGGTATGTTTAGTCATTTTCCATTCAACCAACCTATTTCGCACGCCTTTCCTTCCCTTAATTCCCAAACCAGGTATAATAATAGAATAATAATTGTTGCATGAAGCCTAACAACTAACAACTACTAGGTAAAGGATGTTATTCTGCCTATATCTATCTTCCAGTCCACAAAACGGAATATGTCTTCTTTATTTCTTATTTCTAGAAATAAGAAATATTTGAAACTGCGTACGGGTTGTGGCCTTGTTGTTGGCAGTTTTCATAAGGAAAATGAACGTCAAATAAATAAGAAAAACTTCTGTTAAGTGTTGTTGTATGCTCTCTTTGATCTTTTAGAAATTATCTATCACGAGTATTCATTCTCTTCTGGATGGGTTACCTACCGCGCTTTTCGTTCTTTTCAGAATTCTAATAGAAATTGTACACGATTTTCTTCTCGACTAAACGCAGATCCAAACAAAGATGAAATTGTACGAAAAAAGAATAAGAAATATCTGCCGCCGCCATAAAAGATTTTTTCCTTTTTTTATGTTATAGATTTGATTTTCTCTCTAAATGAAACTGCAAGGTAGGAAGTCGTCGTTATGCCCTTCTTCAACATTTAGAATATTTTGCTTTCATTTTCTATGTACTTATTTATGTTCGTCAATGAAATGAAACTTCACATCTTTCTGGTTAGTATTCAGCAAAAGCATATAGAAGTGCAGACGTAGGCCTTTAGAAAAAGTCTCTTTACGTACGAATGAATATCAACCCGGCTTAAACGTTATAGGAGTTCTCGAAATGAAGTTCTATACGCGTTTTTTTACAATGTTTTGTCTTTTCTTTTAGTCATAATCTTTTCTTATTAATGTCTTTTTAATGCTGGCTACAACAATTCAATATTTCTATACATTTCTACTTTACTACAATATATTTTTAGTTGGCTTACTGACTAAGATTGATTTGATAGATAAGAAAATAAGAAGGAAGAATGTAATGTAAGCGCCATGAAGAAATAATCTATGCAATCAAAGTTCTAAAAGTTAGAATCGTTTCCACTCGAGGTATGAGGGTACCTTGTAGGGCGTAATGGTGTTAAGAGATGCTAAGAATAGAAGTCAAATATGCATATTTTGAGTTTCGCCAATATTGATTTTTGTTTGAATAATTTCATTACGTACATCTTCGACTGCTTTTGATACTTCCCAACTAATCTTCTAATCAATTTTTTTCGGGTTATCAAAAGTAGTGTTATTAGTATTAGGAGTTCACTATGAATGGCAAAGTAAATAGAAAGATTATTCCGGAACGCTTTTTAGGAAGTCTTTCTTGAGAAGAATATAGATAGACTATGTATACTTTTTGTGATTAGTGGCTTCCTAATATATTTGAGTCTAAGTTGTTGATTTTTCTACTTCCCGAATAACTTTTTCATTTCATGTTAATGGCACCCGCAACGAACGTTTGGAGAATTTTCATTTTGTGTTTATGCTGAGTGGAGTCCGAGCCATTACTCTTCTGATTTTTGAGACTTATTTATGGAAAAGTTAGAAGCTTATTTATTATCAGGCATTTGTAGTATTTGCCAAGCATTCACTCAGGACTATATTTCTTCTTTTTTGCTTCAAATTTACGCAAGATAGAAAGGGTATGATATATTTCTCTAAGAAATAGGAAAGAATTTCGTTTGATCCAAAAGTTCTAAAGTGTTGTATTTTCGAAGACAACCTCACTCTATTCCCCGAAGCACTGTAAAGTCAAAACTAGATGCTGGGTATAGAACCATTTCCCACAATAGATTACACGACTATCCATATTTATGTAATTCTTTTTTATGTTCTGCAGTAGGCATCTTCCTTATCCTGTCTCTGGAATATGAAAGTGAATGAATCCATCAGGAAAGAGGTTACTGGGGAAGGGAAGAACTACATTTACTACTACTTTCTAAAGAAGGATCTAGCGTCAATCAAAAACAAAGGAATGAAAAATTTAGAAAGAAAATACTTACTCATTCTTTACAAACATGAAAGTCTGGCTGGCTTGTGCTTTGAAACTATTTGAAATTCTATGTGATTCTAGTGCTAATTATAGGAAACTCTTACTTATGTACTACTTGGTGGTGGAACCTTATTGTCATTTGTCTTATTGGCATTGTTGAGAAACCCTCCCGAAATTGATTTGGTTGGTCTGTAACCGACGTAATACAATACAGGACAGCGCTTGAGTTATCTGTATTACAACGTTCTTTTATTTCTTTTAATGTTGCAGTGTACATGTCCTATAGAATCCTATAGAAATCAAAAAAAAGGAAGAAAAGCAATGAATTGTATATGCTCTTAAGCATGCATAGAAGAAGTGTACAGAGAGAAGACCAAACAAAGTCCAACGAATTCAGGGTAATCTTATTCTTATTAGTGGACAAATATTGCCAAGGTCGCATAAAAGATTCTGAACATGAATGAATCTTTTCCGGCAAGACAAAGGTTTACTTCTAGGAATCCATTCAATAGTGTGCAGAGTCGCAGGACTACCTACATTACATAGTATATATAGTCTAAATCTTTTCTAGTTTTTTTCTCTTTTCCTCCTAGCACCCGAAGAAGGGTTGTGACTTTACCGAGACTTTACAGAAACGTCGTTAACAAAGCAAAGAGCAGGTACATGAGAAACTAAGAAAGAATATTTTCTATACTACTGTTTCTTTCCACAAAAATCCCGAAAAGAAATACCAAACTCGTGTGTGCATCTCTACTAACTGCGGGAAAGTGGGTAAAACGTCTAGTTATCTATTAGATTACTAAATGACTCATGATGTGTGAAAAAACTACCTTCTTATTTTTATTGCTAAAACAGCATTCATTCCTACCTTCTACTAAAAAAAAATACAACATGTACGGCTTACCTGGATCAGATAAAGACAAACATAATACCTATTATAAGACGCTATGTTTTTTCAAATAGAAATAGATAGTTAGTTAATTAGAAAATGCTTAACTATTGACTTGGTTCTTTCACATATATCACATAACAAACATATAGAGCATAAGGAGAAGCATTATCCGTGGATCGACATCATCCTTAGACTTAGACCCACAAGGTTCTCTTTGGTTGACCAAATAATCCTCAGCCATAATAAGAGGAAAGTGGAATCACTACACTAGTCTAAGTTTTCTAAAGCACGGCATACTGCACATACAAATGAAACTCAAAAGATCGTCTCACGTTAGTAACTATTATGGACTGCCTACACATTATTATTATTTCTTATTCTATTTGCTACTATTGGTAATTTGATGTTTTGAAATAGAACCCAAGAAATCTATGTTTTTACGTATCTGGTAAGAACGAAGAAGGGGGCTTCCACTATCGGTTTGAAAAAGGCCATAGTTTATGCATGCTAGAATTGCCACTAGGTGGAGGAAAAAGGGTATACCAAGAAAGATCTAATAGATAGAAAGAGACTTTGAAGGAGGCTTTTCCGATGACAAAAGTGAAAGCCGCACACATAGCAATATTTTAAAGAAGTCTAGAAACAAAGAGTTATATCAGCGTCAAAGTCAATACTAACTAATATGAAAAAGTAGTGGATGGATTATGTGTGAAAGGAACTAACTCTGTACCTGTACGAGAAATAAGATAGGCAACTCCCCTTCTTATTTATAGGCTGCAGCCATCATGGATTCGAACTTCTTATTCTCAGGTACTAAAACAGACGGCTTAACTTGATGCAACCCCCACTTTCACCATTTTTCAGCTGTTTCTAGCTAATATGCTGATTGTCTTAGGCCGCTTCCCTTAGTGATTTGCTCTATTTGCGCCCAAACCAGGCACGAAAAAAAGGTAACCAGAAACGCATAAAACAAACAGATCAAAACCCTTTTCTATATTATTTATTCTATAGATAGCTTACAGTCTTCCGCTGTCTGGTTGGTTCACTGAATCGGGAATCCAAAGGAGCTTTACGAGTGTTATAAGTGAAGACAGGAAGGGGTATATGGATAGCTGCTTTGTTTGCTTCTATGATTGTATATCTATTGTGTCTTACCAACCTTCTCTATGTCTCTTACAATGTATACGAGATGAGTTGCTCTTCTTTGGTCTTTGTCTTTGCATGACTTTTTCTCTTTACTATGCCTAATATGTCTAGTAGTATTTCCTTATCCTTACTCTACTTCTAATTAATCTATTTCTAGGTATAATGGTGGGCTTTTTGTAGCTAAGTATTTAGTTTGTCTTAAGCATTGTTTGAAATCAAAAAAAATATAGATTGAATTGAGTTAAGGAATTGTATATATATATATATATATATGTATATACATGGAAAATGAGTATGCATTGTATCGGCTAGGCCTATATAATGAGTCGTTTCTCTTCTAAGTACAGTGGAATAGAGCGAATATACTAGGATCTTATTATTGGATTATTGACAGATATATAACCCTTTGTCCTTATAAGTTCTACTAGTCTTCTTTAACTAACATTATTTCATGTACTACCTGAAACAGAAAAGGTATATAGGTATATAGGCATGCATAGTATAAGATCTTGTAATCCTTTAGAAATACATAGTATGATGATCAATAGGCTACAGGAACCATTTTTTGTATATCTGTATTCTGTATATAGATTCTGTAAATAGCTAGTCTAAGAAAAGTAAGAAATAATCCAAGTTTTAGTTTTCTAAAAAAATGCTAGAAATAGGAAATTGCATAGCTTAAAGATGAAGGAAGAGTTTATTAGATTAGTTGATCCACGATAGGAAGATTGTACTGTTGTTACTTAATGTTAGTTATTCTATTTACATATTTACGATGCTGAGCTATACTATACTACATGAAATATTTTAGTTTAGAAATGAAATCTAAGAAAAGCGACTTCCCTAACTGAACGAATCTTCTATTATTTTTGATTTCTTTTCTATTATCTACTAGAAGAACATGTTGTCCATATAGTTAATATATACCTAAGCTCTTTGGTAGATAAACATTATGTCATAGTTTTTTTTCAGAACTTCATTTTGGAAAAGATACGAATCACTGCTAAAGCATTCTAAGTAGAGGCCTGAAAAATGGATGTATACTCTTTTTTTTTTTCATGCAAAGAAGAAGTAAGGAGGTGAAGTGAAATGGTGCGAGATCTAAAAAAATCAATAAAATAGATAAACTAGAGTCAAAAATAGAGAAAAAAAAGAAGCAAATCAAATGAATTCTATCCTCTGTTGGTGCAACACGAAAATGCCCTTTGCTAGTGGGTGGGGTACAGTAATATTTATGTAGTATGGATCGCGCATGCCTATAAACCCTTGTGAAAGCTGTTTCTGTTTTCATATCTTTTTTATAGTCTAATAGTTGGCTGTATTCCATTCAACTTTTTCATCAGTTTCATTAGAAAATCTATTTTTTAGTTTCTTTCTCTATACTTTACAATTCCATTATATATAGGGAAGTACTTGCCATCTCGAGGATATTTCTATGAGTCGCATATTATTTTGATGCAACGCCGTTTTTTGTCATAAGAGACATTAAGAGAAGAGATAGGAGAACTAAGAACTAGTAAGAGCCAAGGGGAAACAATTCATCAGGCTAATGTTGATGTTCGATGAAGTAAATAGAATAAGCTAGATAAATAAAGTAGTCAAAGTTCTGGATCTCCTTGTAAACATATGTTGAAATACAGTACACCCTATTATGATGTTCGCTTCTTTACGTTTCGTTTGGACTCATTTTCTATTATCTTGCTTGGTTAGTTGTTGTCTTCGAAGTGTTACACAGATCAAAGTTATTAACGAGATGTATTGTATTCTATTTGTGGTATATATGTCCTTCCACTCCTGCATTCTATATAACCGGTGCTATGTTTCGTCGCCTTAGGAAGTGCTTTCTACGTCTAGTCCTTTGCTTTGAATTCTAATTCTTTGACTCCAAAATCTTCTTCTAACTGTCTGTATCCATCCCATAGTCGATTTAGGGGTTAGGCTAGAGATAAAGCATTATTAACGAACTGGGTGCTTAGTAGTAATATGTATAAGAAATAGGATTTTTCTAGATGTTTTTTCTTTTTTATGAAAAAGGATATTAGACTGACTTTAGAGTCAAATTCTACACTGAGATGTTCCTCTATATATAATGAAGTGTGCATTTCAATATCGCATTTCATCACGTCACGTTCTATGTATTTTTTTAGTTCTGCATTGGTGCAACGAATAGAGAGAGCCTGTTGTAGGATGAGTTGTTTGTCTTCGGCTGATTCCTTCTTACTCTCTTTATTTCACGTGTATAATACTTTTCACAGAACTAGTCTAAAATATCCTTTCCGCGTTGTCGTTTCGGGTGCTTAAGATAGAACTTGGAAACCAGGTACTTTCTTTTCTATTTCTCTCATTGTTGTTAACTTAACCAGCATGCCATTGATGTTAAAAGCTATTAGACTTCTCGTTTTGTCGGAAGGAAGTAGGAAACATCTATTATTTATGTTGATGTATATGCAATGATTTCTTTTTCTTTGGATCTTTTTCTGTAGTAATACCGTATTCTGTTACCTGTTGTTCCTTGTAAGACGATAATTGGAAAATCTTCCTATTTGGTTTTGTCAAGGCTTGAATTAGGACTGCTATGAATTGTTTACAGCTCGGTTAAGAGGAACCTGACTCCTACTTCAATTTCCTAAATAGGTTAAATAGACAATGTTCTTACATTAAGAAAATAGAAAGAATAGTGGAATTTGGAAGACTTTGTTGTATAGGAACAAGTGAGAATTGTAAAAACGTACCTATATTTTTTTTAGAAATGAAAGAGTTCTCGCATAGGTGGTGGAAGTGTATCAACTAATAATCCGGAAACAACGTAAAGTAGAAAAGAGGTAGCTCCTCTGTATTGTATGAAACTAGTCAAAGGTACAATAGATGTATGTAAATGAAGGGTTAGAAAGAAACTCTGATGTATGGCGGATTTTGGAACTCTTGTAGAAAGAAGTAAGAAAAAAAGGCTACGAAGAATAAAGAAGAGGAATATGCTTGGGTTGAACTATACATAATAAAAAGAACGAATACCACACAATTACAAGAAAATACTCTAAATACCGCAGCAGATAGGATAGATATTAGAATCTCAAACTATTTCAAACTATATATAGAATAGTTAGATTCTAATAAAAGACTGCATAGAAGAAGAAGACAACTAGAAAATTGTACTATTCTACCCACATTTCATTAACATTATTTCTCAGAGCTCTAAGTTGTTATGCAGTATATTGTAAGGAAAAGGGATATGTATGATATATGTATATGTGCTAGTTTCTAGTTGACTCACTCTTTATTGCCTGTTGCTTTGTAGTAGATAAGTCTCACACAGATGTAAGTCATAGATAATATGCTCTAGGATAAGAGTGTTTTCTTTTTCCAACTACAACCAACCTTCTTTGTCTTAGACACTTTCTTCCGATTTGCTGTATTGTATTCCAACATTCCTAAAATATCTTCTTCCGCAGCATGGATTTTCTCCAAATTAGTACTGTTACGTTTACTTGGTTGGGTAAGAATAATTAGAAAGACTCGAGGATAAAGAATACATAAGATAAGGTTCGCTCACTTTAGTATAAGACAAGATTTGAAATCTACAAGAAGATCGCTTTCTGCCGTCCTCCTGGAAAATAAGATTTCTATACCTATTCTGTGTGTGATGTGATAGTTGGTCTTTTCCTTGGATCGGATCGACTAGATATTCTCAATTCTTTGTAACTGCAAAGCTAAGTTCTTATGGGTCTTCAACATTTGTTTGTTGTAAGGTATATTTTACAACATAGATCATAGAAATCATTGACATATGTAGAGTTATATGCTTGCTATATTTCTTATTTGTATATTCTGTATATTCCCGGCGAGTTCTATAATTAGGACTTTATTATCTATCTTTTTCATATTAGATCTTTGATTTTTATCTACTATATGTTAGCATTGTCTTAGTAAAGGTAAAGGAGTTGTCACCGTACAAGATATTTTGGACTTGGGATTCTAGAAAGAAGTGTTTGCGAATGTATTGATACCGTTTTACCTATTGTCGAGTAACCAAGGTTGTATATGTAATCTTAATAAGAGAAGTTATCTAGGTTTTAGGATTATGAAACAAAATACATGGTTGAATTAGCACAAGTTGAAAAATCTAAATACAAAACAAAGAAATAGAATCGACACGTAAAGAAGAGAAAAGAATACTATAGTACGCATTTCTTTGTTTTTCTTGTTAATGTTTTATTTCTTATCTTTCATTGTACAGAATTCTCCTTTTTTGGCTTTTGAAGTATTTTGAATAAGAGAGCACCTCCCTGCCATCAATTTCTATACCAATCTAATCTTTCTTCCTTTGAATCTATACCCTGCGTGACATATAGGGATAGAAAAGACAAGGCTAGGCACATACAAAAGAAAAAAATGGAAGAAATAGGGTAGACCAGTTTAGAATACGTAAAACTGAGTGGACGATTTGTGATCTGTTAGAAGAGGAGATAAACAAAACACCCAACTTCTCTCTCTCTGTTAGTTATTATTTAGTTAGGATAAGAAAAGAAAAAGAATCGTACTGAGTCTTTTTTTTTTTTGACTAGAACTAGAAATTGTAGGAGGCTGTTTAAAGATATTTAAATAACAATAATATTTCTTATTTATTCAGAAGGATTTACTTCAGACAAAAAAAAAGAATGAAAATGAAAAGAGATTCGGATAGGAAGGATAAATAAGGGTTTATGTCAGAGTTACTCACAGAAGTAATATAATAATATAGGCGAGTACTTAGATTAGAATGAAATAGGATGAAGTAGGAAGACAGAGAATAATAAAGAAGAGGGGGTTCGGAAATCTTAGAAGTCATTTCGGCTTTTCACATACATTTTCCAATCTAAGGTAAATACTACTATATATAGATATAGCAACGAAGACTATCCTATTATATCCTCCCTCACTACTAAAAAAGAGAAACTTGCATCAAGAGCTTGATACTGTTAAGTCTAAACTTTCGGGAAACAAGAATTCATCAAACTATATAAGAAAACTAATAAAAAACCAAAATCCGCCCAATTATTCTTTCCAAATTCTCTTGCAAAAAGTCAAACGTATATTGAAGCACAAAAAGATTATGACTTATGATCTAGGCCAAAAGCAGAAAAATAAGACAAAAGGGTTGGTACAAAAAAGCCATGTGCGGTAGCTTGCGTATAATGAGTCTAGTTCCGTGGTATATCATTTTCATTTTGGGTGCTGGAAGATTCATTTATTGGTTGTACTACCAGACAAGAATCCCTTCTTCTAACAACTGCTGTTGACTATTGTGATATACTATTGAGAATTCTTTTAGAAAGAGATTTTCCACTTCTGTTGTTGTTTGTATATTTCTTTTTGGCGCTTTATCTGTGCTTGTGATGATGTCCCTGACGTGTAATAAATAAGTACTTCGCTTAGTATAATAGAATATGCTCTGGTCCTTCTTTCTCTCTTTTTGTTCCTGGCTTTGCTCTGCAATGGTTGAGGATTACGTTGTTTCTTTAGGGCATAACAGTATCCTTTTAGGGCATAAAAGTATCCTTTGTTTTGGTCTGAGTTCTTTACGAGTTCTTTACTTCTTTCTTTTTTAGTAGGTATATATATATATATATATGGAATTTCTTTAAGACTACGATATTGATGTTAGATACAAAGTGAAAAGTTGAACTATATATAGTTGTAAAGGGCACTGGTCATTCATATTCCTATCATTACACCAAAGCTAGAAAGTCAAAAGAGTTGTCATCAGTCCTCGATTCTAAGACATAGCCATAGTTGTAGATTTCAAGAAAACTATACATAATGGATAATAGCCGGAGTTGAATAGAATTCAAAGAAGTCAATTATTCACACCGAGCTCGGAAGAGCAGGAAGTCATAGTATTAAGAAGGTGGGTGCATTCTTCCATAGATCCATTCTATTCTATTCTCAAATTGAGTCATTTACAAAATTTCCAACTATTCACATACATATCCGGTCATTGGGATAACCTCGTTTTGTCTGATATGGGATTCCGTTTGTATTCAGTTGTAGGAAATGGAAATTTTTTGCCAGACTCATGAATGTTTACTAGTTTAGTTACTTTGCTAATGGGTTAATAATCCTTGATATACAAAAAAGAACTTAGAGCTAAATAAAGGCCAAAGAAGAACAAGCATTCATTTGAATTTGACATAGTGATCAATTCCCGCACGAGTCACGTAGGGTTTTATTAGGAGTTCAGTTATAGATATCTCTTCCAATCTTTTGCATGATCTGTATTATAAAGAAAAAGGCCTACAATTTCCCCTCTACCATGTTCTCTTGTCCAGAAAAGAAATGTTGAATCATGTAAGATAGTATTATATATATATATAAAATTAGATATAGGTAGGTAGGTAACTTAAAGCACTAATTAAATTAAGGTGGACTTTAAGAACTTTTTCATCTAGAAGAGAATAGAATACCCATAAATACAATATAGTATTAATGAAATAAGATGATGTTGATATATTATATGTAAGATATGAGCCCAAAGTCGTATAATTAAAACGATAGCTTTCTCGGTGATCAGTAGCTGGCATAACGATTACATCCTACCTTGCGTTTTCATGGGTAATCAATAATTTACGTTGTTTATCCTGACTCATTTATTAGATATTTCTTCTAGTAAGAGAGTCAAAAAAGATTTGCAAGACATTCAAATAGAACTTAGAACTCTTTCCTATACCTGCGACCAACCACCCGAAACAGACAATTGAACGGCGGGCTAGTCCCAAGAAAGACTAACCAAGAGAAACCTAGAACGAAGAGCACAATAAAAAATAGGTAGCACAAACAATTATGTAGTTCACGAAGAATTTGATGGATAGTTATTCATTATTCAGACGTAGAGTTGTTCATTATATATAGACAATCTTAAACATCTGTCTAGCGAGCGGATAATCATAAAAATAGCAAGGGAACAATAAGAAGGGGTCTAACACTATACTAAACCTAAAATCAGAAGAGCGAATTCTCCATCTTTCTTCTTCTTGCCTTTTTCGGTAAATAAATAGATGACAACCCAAACGTGGTAGTTTCTTTCTGTGAATGGTCAAAATGAGTAAGGATTCCTAGGCCTATGAAAAGAAAAAGATTCTTTGTACGCCATATACCAACTATAAATTACAGTACTTGAAATATGCCATAACCTCCACTTTTCTTTCTGTTAACTAAACAATAAAATATCCATCCTCTTGTTGCCCTCTTTCCTACCTTGGTATAGAGAATTTCTAAGCATTCTATACTATATATTATTATTATATAAGCACTATATTCTATGTACTACACACTACTAGTCTCATCTTGCAATGTTTGTTTTTTCTTTTTCTCACTGCACTCTTTCTCCCGGGAACCTCGATTTACTATCCTACTTTATTGTGTTTTTTCATTTCTTTTTTCTGAATAGTTTTTTTTTTTTTTTGATCAAGTATGTACAATTCTACATTTACGGTGCGTTGGGGTTTTTATTATAGGATTAATAAGGACTTCCCTTCAACGACAACTAACTTCGGATAGATAATTGTATCTTGTGGATTCGCAGAGAAAGTATTAGAATAGAAGAGATAAAAGATTGAAAAAGAAAAAGAGGAAACTGATGTATTATTTCATGTTGTTAGCAACCGAATCTCTTTCTAGTACATCCACTCGTACATTGAAAAACCATACTAATAATTAATTATTCGAATTACACGCATTCACAGGACTCGAATTCTCAAATGCAATAATATAGATAGTAAAGATAGTAAAGGCATGGTTCTTTTCTTATCTCGTGTTTGTCCTAAAATTGACTTTATAAGCATAGAGTACACGGCATATCTATTATTTGGTGTAAGTTAGATTTCCAGAATATCTTAGCAGGGTTTCTCTTCTAGAGGTAGGAAGGATAGAACTTTGCGTTTTAGGTGCTTTCGCCGACATCTTGTTTTTGTCAGCTGTAATCCCACTTTTCAAAAGTCAAAAATTAGGGTTCATTTTTGGAACCTTTTGGACTGTGTTATCTTTGTATAGTCCATACAGGAAGGAAGAAGAAAATGCCTAGTTGCTTAGCTTAGCAAATACATACAAACGCTTTAGAAAACATTAATGAATCAAATATCCAACCAAAATCCTAGTGCATGCTTATTTTATATACCTTTAGGGTTTCAACTACATTCGTCAATTCTAATTCTTTCCAATGTTTTGTTGAGTGCTATTTTCGAATATAGTTTCTAGGTTATTATTTCAACACAGAAGAATTGAAATAGTTGAAGTGAACAAAAAAAAACTATGGAATCAATTTCTCTACTCAGTTTTTCACGAAACTGAGGACTATATACAATACAATTTTATCGAGCTAAGTTTTCTTCTTTAGAAAGAGGCTTTGTGATGGCGTAAGGCGTAAATACTAGGTGGGCTACGAACCCGTCTCCTATAAAAAAACATTTCAAACTAGTCAAAGTAAAGGTCTTTTCACAACAACAACAAGCTGGGATGATGAAGCATACAACAAAATTCTAAGTCATTCTGGACGGAAGAGGGAACAGATATGCAAAAATTTGGAATCTCCTGGAAACATTATTCCTTCGAATCGCCGGAGAATATTGTTATTAAACAAATAAACAAAAGAAGAGAAAATGTCGTATGAATATATTCTAGTACCGATCTTTCTTTGCTAACATAGCTAATCAAAAGAAGTTTTTAGACCTGCTTCCATATGATTTCTTAGATTTCACCTTGCTTTTTCACAAATAACTATGAATTTCTCTTTCATTCTATTTCATTTTGCTGTATTTATAGGATTCTTTTGGATGCCCTTATTCGTAAGTAGTCAATTTAGAAATTATTAAGAGTGAGTTATGTTTTTCAGGAATTGTCTTGTTTTAGATTAGAGATCTTTAGATATTTAGAAGAAACGTAATCCACATCATTTCTTGGGAAGTTCTTGAGAATTTTATGTCTCCGCCAATTTGCAAATTGTGTTTGCTGCCCGCTTGAACTTTCTTAGGTCTAAGTTATGACAACTCTATTGAATTTGGGTCTTAGCCTACGATGTCTATGTCTTCTTTTCTTGTGTTGTTCTTCGAGACGGTAAAGCCTAAATACTCAACAATCAATAACTTCAAAATATACGGAGAACTAAGTCAAAAGGTGGATACAAGCGTCCATACCTAGCTAGACATTCCTTCCAAAAAGACTAGACATCGTGGGTATCATATATCACAATGAACACACTAACAAAGAAAAAAAGATCTAAAAAATAGCCTATATATAAGAGCCAAATTACAACACAGCAAACAACAGTACCCAGTCAATCTAAGAAACACCATACATAGAAGAAAAACAAAGACACGGTGACGTTGTAATCAAAAAAAAAGCAAGCAAAACCCTTATTTATGTATATATACTGAAATCTACTGAAAGGGAGCTTAAGAGTAAGAGTAAGAGAGAAGAATTCGACTCAAATGAATAATTCGGCACGAGTAAAGATCGTAGATATCTTTCAGAAGAATTGACACTTTAAATAGAAACATAGTAATAATACTCAGAAAAAGAGAAGGGCTTCCTGTTAACGAATGCGATTCACCAATTAACGAACGGGACTAGACCAAAAAAAATCTTAGCTATCAATTCAAAATCAATTCATTTATATACATAACAAAAGTACATGTAAAATTGGAGATAATAGAATATTTTTAAAGAAGAAAGGATGTAAGTCCACTAACAGGCGTATGAAGAAGATAGATGATAACGCGTACAACTGTTGAAGTCTAATGTTTTCATTACTTTTAGGTCTTCTAGTGAATAAAATTTCTATTCAGCGACGACGTTCTATTTTTAAGGTCCCTTCCCTAATAACGGCTTATGTCTCACATCCTACCCTATGCTTTACCAGTTCTAGACAACTAGGTTTGTTTTCAAATTTCCCACCTGACTTACCTCTGCTCCAACCTACTTTTTCTTAGTGAACTGTAACTCGTATTCGAATTCCTTAGTGTTGTCCTACATGGAATCGCATTTCATTTAGTTGCAATATGAAAGTAGGAGTTTAGTCGATGACGACGTATTAATAAATAATAATTTCAATAACATAACCCAGCTATTCTTTTTTTTAGCATTTTTCAAGGTTCTACTTCGCGCGATAATTAAGAATTGGATTTGACTGGGTCAACGGTAGAAGTGGTTTTAGCCAAAGAAAAGAATAGAATGTCAGAAATATCTACCTGTGAGTAGGATTCGAAAATACAATACTGCTTTTTTTTTCGTTTCTAATCTGATGTACTGCTGGCTAAAAATGAAACTAAATGATACCAAAACTACATCATTGCCTCGATCAAAATTCTTTTGTTACATCTCAGTCGTAATAGAAAATTAGATTTGGGAAGTTGGTATGAAAGCACCGACCGTCAGTATACGCGATTGTAATTAGAAAAAGTGTTAGAGCAACAGTTGTAACATGTGTTCCAAGTAGCTAATGAGATATGAAATTTTTCCCTTTCCCGTACTAAACTAATATTAGTTGTAGTAAGTTTTTTGTTGTTGTATATAATTACTGCATATAATGGTTCCCATAACCAAAGAACGATTCCTTTTTTTTCGTCCCTGCGACCTCTCTTTTTCTTTTTTAGCACCTAATATGTCCCTTAATTTAAAGTGTTGTACTGCCCATGTCATGGATAAAAACAATAGTATGAAATAGTATATAATAGGAATCCAAAATAAGGATTTGCGGAAAGTAAAGATGTAGATTTTCTTGCTAAGACGTGTTTTTCCTCTTGGGGTGTGCACATGCTAAAGCATAGAATGAAAAAGGGAAAGTAAGTGCTCTTCCTTGTCCAACATTTCCATTCTTGTTTGAAGAAGGATATCAAAAAGTTACCATATATTATTTGCCCTACTAAAAAAATGATTCTAATAGAAAACTACCACTCTTACCGCTCTACTTTAACTTAGCCGTAATAATGCCATATAACACAAATAGAAAAAATGACAAAAAACCTTTTCGTGAAATCTTTTCGTCGGGTTTCTTTTCTATCATGAGTCAATGGTATTTCTTTTCATTATTCAATGTGGTGGCGGAAAATATTCTATTCTGTAATGGAGTCTGTTGTTGATAGGTATATCTAAGGCTTCTCTACAAGGAATAACCCGCGATCCCTACTCAAATTTCGTTAATTAATTGTTTGTTGGACAGAATTTCTTAGTTAGTATCCATAACCGAAGTAGAAAAACACCGGCTAAATAGACATAAAAAGAAATAGTAACTAGGCTTACTAGACTTAAAGGTGCCCCGTCCACGACTCCTTTTTCTTTAACAAAGCGAGGAGGTTCAATATTACAATTGCAGGCTGACCCCTTCTATTTTCAGATATTCTATAGTGTCTTTCTTTGGATGATAATGATGAGTTTGGCTTTTATTCTATCTTTTTTTTTCTTCTATTTCATTTAGATAAAAAAACTAAATCAAATTATTCTATTCTAACCCTGCTTACTATCATCTTTGCCGCCATTTTTATTACAACCTTTTCTCTACTTTTTTTTGTGTTATTGTTATATTCTAGTATACCTCCTTCTTCTTCACGAATATGCTTATGCCATACATAATAATTCATAATTAATTAGAAATACCTAGGTACTAAATGAAAAATCTCTCTTACAACATTGGTTCTATTCCTTTCCTTGCCTTGATTCCTTTACCAACACGACATATAGTGGAATGTTTGGGGGCTATCCGTGGGGTTCTGGATAGATAGATCAAAAAAAAAAAAAGAAAGGATTATTATTTATTTATGGAGATATCTCTTCATTTCATTTCTTGTAATTAGATTTATATATATGGGATTTGCTTAAGTCTTTTTTTGCCAAATTCTAGTTGTTAAGTACCAAACGTATTCTAAATAGAAATAGTAAGTACCCTTTGTTGTTGATTTGATACATACATAACTAAGAAACAAGATATGCTGGGCAAAGACAACTAATTAAATGAAATTAGGTCTAAATTTCTTTTCAATTGAAATACACATTTATTTGTAGAAAGAACACTATCTCCTACACAACTAAAAAGGAAAAGACTCTCTGATTTCTGAATTTGTACTGTTTTTAGAACTGGTAATTAAACAATGAATTAGTAAAATAACCCAAGGGAACAAACGGAAGTCATTTTTGACATATTTCTCCTGTTTTGTATAAGTTACGTTTTGATAATGGAATGCACTTTCTTGTAGACTTGTAGAAAAGATCGGATATTCCTCTTTCTTTTGCTTGTCAAATTCTCTAGTAGGCAGACTAGCCAGCATAAATTTTCGGGTCTCTTTCTTTACAGAATTTAAAGCAAAAGTAGAGAGCAAGGAACTAAGAGTTGAGTTAGGATATTTTTCAATCCTTGGTTTATTCAAATCGACACATCAACTAGAAATCTCTTTTTGTATTATGTATTGGTACTTGCCCCTACTTTTTTTGTAGTTTTCTAAATAAGCAAAAACGAAAAAATAGAGTTGGAAGGAGAGTTAGCTATTCGAGTACACGCGCAATTATTAATGTGAAAATCAAAATAGAAAAAGTGCAAGTAGACAGCATGCATGAAGGATTAATAATATTTATGAAAGGATAATGACAAATTCTATCAAAACAGAGTCAAGTAATTAGAGTCACTGCTGCTGTCATTTCTGAAGTGTCTAGAATCTTTTTATTTGCTTGCTTTTGGGCTCAATCAAAGAAGAGGAGATATCTTTTCTTATTGGCATAAGGATGCACACTAGGCAACGTGGTGATATAACTAAGTCTAACACTGTTGGATTACAGGAGTCCTATTTCTTGCACAAATCAATTCACCAACCCTACAAACAATAGCATTTTGACTTGAATTCTACTCGTCTTATATTAGATATATAAATAGAAAGAAGTACATAAGAAAAATTGGATACCTATATATAATAAAACTACCTATAATAATTAATAATGTGGAAATGCACAACTCTTTTTGGAACTAATAAAAAGAAAGCTATATGAAAAAGATTTCTTAGTAAACAGCCCGCGTTGCACATACACAAACAACTAGAGATTTTTTGATTCACAGAGATTCACAAATACAAGGGATACAACCCAACCCTTCAACATTAGGGATACTATGCCAGAGTATTAAATATTGTCTTTGGCCTCTAAGAAAGGACTTCTCAAAAGAGGAAGAAATGTTTCAGATTAACTAGGTTGATTTTTCTTTGTGTGTTTTTTTAGAATGATTGGATACTTACACCTAAATTTATTAGTAGAGTAGGAAGTCCCTTTTAGACGAACAGGTAGGAAAGAGAAGACATTGATTCAATTTGGTCAAAAAATAGTTAGAAATAATGAATGACAAACAAGTAGGTACCATAAGAGAAAATTTAGACTTGTTAGGGACAAAAGGAGAAAAGTACGCCTGAGGAATATTATTATTATATTACCGTAATCATAGGAGTTTCCTGCCCAAGAGTTAGATAGGGCTAGAAATAAGAATTCTAGTAGATTTATTCTATTTTACATTGAAGAAGGAAAAAAAAAGAAATAAAGAACTCGTAGAGGTTTGGTCCACACTACAGCACAACGAGTTGTATTAAAAATGAAAATGAAAGGGGAGATTAAGAAATAGAAGGATAAAAGAAGAGCGAGACCCATCAACAACGCCTATTTATTGCTCGAAATAAATGGTGAAAAGAATCACAGGGAAATAACACCGTTTCTAGAAACAAAATGACAAAGAAATTCTGTCCGATCCGGTAGTAAGTAAGTAAGTAAGGGCCTAAATCGTTTAACTAGTTAAGTGAAATTGAAGTGTTAATGTGTATGCCCTGCAATAGAATGTTTCACTTTAGTACCTAAAAAAAAGAATATTTATACTAAGTTTCATTGTGTATTCAGTATATTATGAAATAGAAGTACTCGCCTATTGCTAAAAAAGATACCTTCTACCCACCTCTATCAATTCTATTCCCTCCAACAAGTTCCAAGTAGACTTTGAGTACTGCGTTGTTAGAAGACAAAGAAGTTCTTTTTTTAGACTTGATTACAGTTTCATTTTAGTCTTTCGTTGGTGCAACGCCATTTAGGTTTTTAAGTGAATAAGAATGATTTTCCGAGGAGAGATTATACAAACACATACCCGAGATACGAGGTCTAGCTTTCAAAAGTTAGATTGATTGTCAGTAGTAAGAAAATGAGTTGATTGTTGGAAGTCAAGTTTCAAGTCTTTACCTAGAAAATAGAAAAAATAGTACATAAAAACAGAAAATCTATAGGCTTTGTTTGTACTGCTTATAGTATAGTATAGTACAAGTTGCGTTGAAATACTTATTAATAGAAGATTCTCTTTTATACCGTATCCAAAGCATTTCATAATATAGTCCCCAATGTATGTAAGTTAAGGGTAGGATTTCTGATGGAAGAAGGACCTAATTTCCGAAAGGAGTTCTAAAGAAAGGAACAAATAAGAAATTCTTGTAACAAGGATTCCCAGAAATTAGAAGAGGTTGTTTTCCCTCTAAAATCCGTGAATCTATAGATAGAAAAGAGTACAACTAATTTGTATCAAGCGGAAACTCTTGCCTGTTAATTCATTTCATTAATATTTAAGAAATCGTAAGTTGTTAATTCTTATTCTATATTAATTCTAGAGTGAAAGTCCAATACGTATTCTTCCAAAATCATAAGGATTGGTTGCAATAACAATAACTATTTATTCCTAATAACAAAAAACAAAGTAGACACTATTTGCTAGCTTAGAAGTTGTTGGTACAAAAAGTATTAGATTGAAGTTCTTGGAGAATTTCCACTAATATACGGAGCATATTCTTTCTAACAAGCCCGTTTAAGAATTAGATACATATACCATTTTTCCTAAGTACCTTCTTCTTACAGTCCTCCCTACTCTCGCGAACCTTAAAACTCTCTTCTTCGAAGTAAAAGTCCTCTATTCTATACATGAGGCTATTAGTCCTTTTTTTTATGTGTAGGGTTTTTTAGATTTCTCATATGTAACTTGTCACTGCTCTATTGCCGTCAACACTTGTGATTAGGTCTCTTTAGAAACTTCTTTAAAAATGCTGTACTAGGTTTCACATTCTAAAAAACTGAAAAGAGAAACAAAGGGACAAACTAATTCGCAACCAAGTGATATATAGAGTGTAAATTTAGAAAGGTAATGTTCCAGAAATATGTTCCATAAAATATTAATTGGGTGACTGTCGTATTGTATTGTATATCATTATATCCCTTAACTTCCTTTACTGTGGATTCATTTCTATATCTTTCTTTGGGTTACTTTCTAGATTATTACCTATCTCTATACCTATCTCTATACCTAATATACCTTCTATCTATTTTTATTACGTTTTCTGCATAATTTCATGATGACAGTGTACAACTTTCTTAGCAGTATCTTCACAGCTCCTAATACAATTCTATTCTATTAGTAAACTATTAGTAAACTCAATACTCAATTCTATTCTCTAACTGGTGTAAGGATTTCTATTAATAAGAAAACAATTGCCAGGACTAACTAAAGAACTTAAAAACACCTACTTGAAACACACATAATAAAATAATTAGAATTAGCATAGATTCCTCTTTTTTTTATTCGAGTCTTTTCCTTGGATCTATATCTATATAGTGTAAGTGGTTTACTAAAATATTCCATTAATGATATTCTTTGTCTAAATTCTTAAAAAAAAAGCACATCAAGAGCTTTGCCAAGTTTTCATCGCCCTTACACTAGTTTCATTTAATAGAGAGGTAGTCTATTTTATTTTCTCATAGAAATTATTTGTAACTGTTTAGTTGATTACAGCCATAAATAGACAAAATAGGTTTTCTGCCTCGGGAAAGTGCAGTTCATTACGGTATCAATTTTGTATTACGTGTGCGGTCTTATTAACAACCAACCATTATTTACTACTAGACCTTTAGAAGTAGATAGGAAATAGAAGTCCATTTCTTTTTTTTTTTTTCTATTTGACAGTTGGATTAGCACTTTCGATCTTGACTTTATTTAGAATCTTCTCTAGTTTTTGTCTTCATATTTTTTCTTACTGCAAGTAAGCTGAGTTGTGTGTATGGGATTTCCTAGAACTTTTCCAAAGGAGACTTTGTTGGTGTATCATAAGAGTGAAAAGTATTAGAAGCCGCTAAACAACTGATCACGATTGACACGAACCGAAATGGTTGGATCTAGTAGTTCTACTTTTCTTCTATATCTAATCTACTCGTATTCTAGACTTTCTTAAAAACAGTTGGTACTTCAATCTAAGTAGCCAAAATGTTTCTAGATTCCCGAAGAAAGGCGAAATATTTCCATGGTATATTATGAATCTTTTCCTAATAATAGAAAGAATAGAACTGTGTATGTAATAAAAAATAACAAAGCCAAAAGTTCATACAATTCAAAAGTAGTTGTTTATGAAGTCTGCTAGAAAAGAACTTGGCATTCCCGATACAAGATCAATAGCAAGATAGATAGATAGAATTTCTATGAACTCCTATTTACAGTTACGTTGGTATGATTTTCTAGACTAAATAAAGTACTCTCCTCTCGATGTTGTGTGGTATTTCTTTATTGTTCTACTAGTAGCGTATTCCCTATTTTCCCAGCTAAAAAGCGATTCTATACTTTTGAATTGGTTAAATTGAACCATTTTATTGCATGTTTTATTTTAGGTGCAACGCCATTTGTTGTATTTTTCTAATTATTTAGATTTAGAAGAAGATACACGCATCTAGTAGTGTCTACTTCATTTCATAAAGGAAAGACAGCACATCGACGAGACTTTTATGCCTATGCCAGAAAAGAACACCCTTTATTTATTTATTCAATTGACTAGGTTTTGAGAATTACTGCGCAGTTACTCTGTTCTACTTCTTAACAAACCAGGTCCTTAAAAAAAACACTGACTGTTTAACATCACTAATAAAATAATCTAATATACTGAAAAGTTCTAAAAGAATAAAAGAAGTCTTTACAACCAATCCAGAAATGTCGTATGGTTTGCAGAGAGAACCTTACCTTACTAAGGAGAAGGATTGATTAAACACACACAAATACCGAAGCAGCTACAAGTAGAGTTGACACAGATAGAGATCTAATCTAGTACAAATTCAGTCTTTTAAAGTGTATTATTTGATATTCTAGCGGATCTTCTTTATTTTGTTTTTTCAGTAAGTAGTTAAAGGAATAAGTCATTTTTTGTTCTATTGTCTTGATATTATTCTCTGTAGGCAGAAAGTAGATAGGAAACCACTAACGTATTCTAGAAATATCTAAAATATCTAACCTACCTAGCTAAATTGACCTATAAAGGCTTTGTGAAATTTAGAAAATAAGTTGCATAATTTCGAATAGAAGTTGTTATTTTTCTATCTTGTTTATAAAATCATTTTCATTCATATTTTATTTATGTTATTTTTCTTGGGTTGGTGCAATGCTTTTTTCCTTATGCATGTAATTATCGACTGGATTGAAGTAGATATATAAACTTTACTTTGGTTCACAGATCATAAAAGATCAAAAAAAAAGTGAAAAAGCAGTATGCTCCTTCTGATCTCGGCTTATGATTCAATTACCATCTACAACGCAATCGAACTACAGACCTTGCCTTTCTTTGTCATCGCTGCATCAAAACGAAGGTCAGAGTTCTCCACGGAAGCAGCCTTGAAATACTTTATCCTAGGTGCATTCTCATCAGCAATCTTCTTGCAAGCAAGATCTTCCTTCGATCATAGACGACAATCCCTGGCTGGTACCATAGTCAGATCGGATACACATGCCTGCCAAAGCCCTCTTCTTTCCTTATCCCGCGCCAATATTGTATCTGTTTCTAGAGTTGATTGTTGTATGCATGGTACCTGACAATAGTATGATTGGGTACGGGAAAAGGGTATATGCTACTTTATGATCGTTTCTTTTCATTTACACATCTAGGAGTACAAAACCTTGTGATTGACAAAATAATATAGATCTCTCTTTGGCCTATATGTATGCCTTACTGACGCTTTGATTAGCTTTCTTTCTGAGATTTGGAAAAATATTATGCTATTAGTCCGATTAAATGAAATAGAGACTAGAATCCTTAGTTTTGATATCTATTAACTCTAAAAAGAATATTCATTACTAAGATGACTGAGGCTCTTGTACAAGGTATCTTCTAGAAGACAAGCGTAAACGGATTGGTCTGATGACTGTTCAAATGTGTTCATTTACTTTACAACTAACTGGTTCGTCCGAGACACAACTCTCTTTTTTTTATTGTTATTTAGATAGGCATATTATAGGCTTCAACGCATGTACAAGACTCTTCTATTCCAATTCTTTCCTTTCTCTTTTCAACTATTGTTTATTTCTTTCTTAAAGTAGAGTTATTAGAAATCAAAGAGTACGCAGATGCTGCTACTGCCTATCGTTTGGCCTACTAGTTTCTTAAAATCAGAATTTAGACTTCCTAGTTTCTCTATTTTCTTTTTGATTATTTTGTTGTTGCAGTTTCTATTAGAATTCTAAGGTTCCAGAAGAAAAACATATGTATAGTATATATAGTATAGGTGCGTTCCTCTTGTTGAAGTGTATTAGTTCAGTTCGCCGCTTGGTTACTATTACTATTATTATTATAGGTAGTTTAGGTATAAATATAGGTAGTTGTTCCTCTTTCATTTATTTATGAGCGGTTAGTTGTTCATTTTCATTCCAAATACATTTTTCTTTTGACAGTTGTCATTTCTATTAGATTCCGGGTAAGTCTTTCTCGAGCTTTTATTTCTTTCTATTCTTTCTGTATTTCCCTTTTTTCTTCTGACATGACACAAGAAGCATTCCCTTTAATCCATAGAGTCACTTCGTAGATGGTGCCACTTTGAAACGTATTTTGCCTATATTTTATTTGCTCCAACACTTGTATTTCTTTCGGGTTTCAGATTTGTCAGCGTAAAAAAGTCTAATAAAATAAAGAATATACGTCGTAAAAAGGCCTTTCAAACCGATTTCCCAAAGACAGGAGGATTCTATAAAGCCCTGTATTTAACTAACTATTAACTGTTTCCCGAAGAGTGGACCTATAATAGATAGGAATACTTCTAATTAGATTCATTTCATCGAAAGAGAATTCTGCTACAATACAACGACCATCCACTACATACTAAGCGGGGGCACTGCACGGAAAAGGCTAAAGGACAAAGAAAGAAAGAATGGAAGTCTACTGCAGCAAGTCAAATGTGTTAACTAACTAAAGGAATGTTGTTTTACAAACACAGTAGCAAACGCCATGCATATAAATAAGGATAGATAATAAAAAAATCGCGTACCTTCGTTAATAGACAACATAGAAAGAGGAAGAATAATGATCTCTGCATTTCCTACTTTTCCTCAGAATCCTGAAAACTATAAGCAAGAGAGAAATAATAGATTATGTCACTAACCATAACGTCTGCACCTGTATTTCTTTTATTTGTTTGAGAAATGTAGGATAACGACAACTAAAAGCACCTATCAAAAAGGGGTGTAACGGTAACCGACCCTGTTTTAATTGGACCTATGATCTTCGAAAAGAGACAAATAATGTTGTAATCCATAACATGTTTGATTTTTTTCTTGACAACATAATTAATTACCTTATTGAATTGACTAAGGGATATTGTATCCTCTAATACTGGCTATTGAGATTGTTGACGCTAAAAAGCTTTTTATTACTTTTGACTTTTGGGGGAGAAGCACAGTAAATATCCCATTTGACAAAGGTAGGAATTCATTCTAGTAGGATGCAACGAAATAAAAGCAAATAGGATCCAAGAAGCGACAGATAGTTGGTAAAACCCCAAACCAACAATGACATGACCAAACAAAGGAAACAGTTTCAAAAAGATCTTGGGTAAAAGCCAATATCTCAATCTTAATAAACACCCCTCCCCAGAAAAAGGGAAAGAATAGTTCACAACAAATCTTATTTTAAATCAGCTTCACTTACACCAGCATAAAGAAATACACAAAAAAAGAGTAGAACGCAGTTTGAACCCTTTATCACCTTCTTTCTTTGTGAGACAATGGTTTGGAAATAAGGGATCCCGCTAACTACCTGATACCCGAAGCCATATTCCCAATACTCGTGTTGTTTCATTTGTTCTTGTGCATTAGCCATAGTCATCCTATATATTAGAATAACAGAAAGAAAATGACTCAAAAAAAAGGGCGGTTACAAAAAAAAGGTTAGTTTTCTACCACTTTTGTCATAACATAAAATTAGGATTCGTTTTTTTAGAGTAGATAAGATAGGTGTATCCAATTGTATTCTTCTTAAGTCTAATGAAAAAGTAGTAGTCAAAGCCTAAAACAGATTGATTTGTTCCAAAAGCCTTTCCCCTTTTTTCCTCGGCGCCCCGTTCTATTGAAGAAAGACTCTGGCCCTTAAACTAGAAACACTTAAACAAAGAGAGAATGACTCATTCCCAAACTAGAATTAGTAATCTAAGCATATTGAAAAATAACTCATACATGGGTACTTGTTACTGTTACTCTTGTTTTTGTCCAAATACTTGTATTATTATGTATATGCTGGATTTCGTTGCTACGGGTAGGCTTAGATTTATTAGGCTAGTAGCTCTTTTCTTTCCTTCTAAGCTATAAATTCTCTTTTTTAATAAGAAGTTGTAGTTTTTTTTACATTATTCACAACTATTCGAAAATGATCCTGCTGGGAATGCAATCTAATCTGTAAGAGCTTTGGATTGGTACTTAACAACAAAAAGGATAAGACTCAACAAAATGAAAAAGACTCGCTAGTATATCTAAAATCTATCGTTGAAGGGCGATTATTCCTTTTTTTTTTTGATGTTTTAATCTTTCGTTATTAACTGTTTTGATTGCATTAAATTGACTTACTTCGTTGCACCTGTAAAGCTATCTATTTTTCATAATTATTTGGTTTGTTCAGCTTAGATTTAGATTTCCCTTATTTAACATCTTCAACATTTTCTTAACATAACACCCCAGTCCCTTATCCTTACATACAAAGTACAGGTTTTTCTTATCTTTGAAACGAATGGAACTCTTCAACTCTTCTTGATTGATGATGTCTAGTGACAGTCTACTCTCAAAAACGTATTGCTACAGAAATGAATTGTTATTTCTTAAATGCTGGAGTCGAGAATGATAATAAAAAAGGCCAATCTCTGAATATCTGAATAGTTTATCCTTTACAATTGAGGTCTAAAGTCTTTTAGTTGTTCACACTTATTACTATATCATATTTTCATATTTCTCTATGATTTTTACGATATAGTTTTTTCTGCCGAACCTACACTGTGTTCTCTAATTTTCAACTATGCCGCGCGAATAGAATATGAATAAATTCTTAGTTTCTTCTTTCAGCACAATTCTATTCTGGCCTGGAGTCCTTTTAGAACTTCTTTTTAGGAAGTCTATATCTTTTGTATATATATATATATAGTATAGATCTTGCTTATTATCATCCGTCATCTTGTGTTTATTGTCAGAATTTCATTGATTCTTTGCTTTGATTGATTCACCACATTTTTCTTTCGTGCAAAGAGACTTCACGCCTTGTTTATATATATATATATGACTTTATTAATGACATCTTTTTTTTTCCATTTTCCCTATGGAGTCTATAGTATCTATCATTTCTCTCCTCGATGAATCTTTTTTTCACTCGCATTATTGATACGTAGTAGTGGCTCATTATGAACACTTTTGCCTCTCTTCCTTCTTCTGCAAGACTTGTTGAATTCGCATTCCCGCAGTAACTTCTCCGCATAAATCCTCAAAAGTCATTATTGGTTGTCGAATCTGAGATCATACTACGTTAGAATCTATTTGACAAATCTTCTAGAACACCTATTTCGTGAGCTATTTACTGGTAACAGGGAGTCAAACTTATTCTAACATTTTGTAGGTAACCCTTTATTTCATTTACTGACCAACGGAAAAGTACGAAAGTGAATAAAAGCTTATGTACTCTAGTATTCAACAATCTGACAAAGGCAATCCAAAATAAAGAAAAGGAGTCCCAAAAAAAGGGATAAAAGAGGATAACCTGGATATTCGTAACCGAGCGCAATAAAATAATATAGAAAGAGTAAGGTATTTCAATTCCATTTTCCAAAGATAGACTGACTTTCGGACTTTCGGAGTATCTCGTTACTCATTAGGAGAATCTAAATATTTCAGAATAAAATAAGACCATTCATTGGCAGCAACAAATACTAGCGAAATCTTGTGTGTAAAGGAAAAGAAATATGACTAATCTATTTTTGTTGGAGGATTTAAGCTCTATAAATTACAATGCTATTATGCAATGATCCTATTTCGTACTACAACATAGGTTGCTTAGAACCTCAAGAAGTAAAGGTTCCAGATTATTTGAATACTAACAAGACTACATAAATGGGCTTTATCTAAGTATCTAAAAATTACAAACAAATTCTCTCATAATCGCTGTACACAGTCTTCAATTTCATATGGATAACTAGAGTAGATAAATTCTAGAAAACGAAAGGGAATAAGAAAGTTTTTTTGACTACAGAGTTACGGCTACCACTTGCCTTTTAAAAGTCTGTAAGAACTGGGTTGCACACCCACTTGGAGGTTAACGTTAACCTAGTAGGCATAGTGAATCTTGTTTTCTACCCTTTATCTATATTATATCTATCTCTGGCCCAAAGTTCTGTAAAGTTCTGCGCTGTGTTTGATCTTGGAAATTCTTCTTCCTACTTAGCATAATCCCCAGAAAATCAAAAAGTTTTGACTTCCTGTAGTATTAGTAGTAATTGAAGGTAATTGGAATATCTTTTGTTGGTTGTATGTAGGAATTTGTGTAAGAATCTAATATAGACTAACGAACGGTTGACTGACTTACTGCCCTTTTATCTTTTCTTTAATAGTTTATAGGTTCTAATATTTCCTTTCGTCGAAGCTGCCCCTCTTATTTTCTATTTGCTTTCTTTCTATTTTTCTGTTCTACTTAGTCTATTTAGACGTGTTTATTCTCCTCTTCTTACTTTTGGAAAATAATAATAATGAAAGTAAACGCCAATTCTATGTATATTCTCTCTTTTTTTGAGCAGCCCTAGGCAAAAATAACATAACATTAGATAGATGAAACATGTGAGCAGGTTGTTTTCTAACTAAGTCGAATTTATTCAAAAACAAAGATTATCCAGAATTAGCCCTCTCATGGAAGTGAAGTAGTACTTTATTTTCCTAGATATGTTTGTTTGGTAGAAACCGAAATTGACACTTTACCTACCAACAAACCAACAAGTGTGAAGAGAAATGTTCTGAGATCTCTAATCTGTAATGTAAAAGGAGAAAGGGAGGAACATATCATAATCATCATTTGAGAAACACAAGTGCTGAGAAAGAAGGATAAAGCTACAAATCTCCTTACGCATGAAAATTTGTGGATTAAAGAAAGTATCCCTTCCCACTACTCTTCCAAAAATTTCAATAATGAGTAACCCAGCTGCTAATACTAGAAATACAAGATTATTCTATCCTTTCTAGTTTATAGAATAGAGCACTTTAGAAAATTCTTATTTGTTTGCTTGTTTGTCTTATAATTAGCTTTGGCCTAGCAAGGAAGAATTCGATATAGAGGAAAAACGTAAAAAGAAAGGAACTAGCAGAAACAGACTTAGTCATATTTCTTAAGTGAAGTGATAGGTAGATATAGTATGACATTCTAAGGCATAAAGCATATTATTCTAGTTATTCACTCCGACTGATATGATAGCTCCTTTGGGATTCGTCGATTGGGATTAAAGTTTTTTCGAAATCAAAGAAATTCATTATCCAAGTTAGGTATGTTTAAAAAAGACATAGATCTTAGGCACAAATCAAACTCATCGTAGATAGAAAACACTGCTAAGTAAGACCCGCAGAGAAGGAAGATAGCGAATACCGATCTTAACAACATAAATAGATTTTGTATTCTAATATTTCAACTAGCGATATTTAGCTGGGACTATAACGAATTCTATAGGAGGCGATAAAGAAAAAGAACACAGTCAATCGTATTTTAGGAAAAAAGGGGAATCTAATGAAAACAGAATCTATTTTTTCATTTAATGTTGTAATCACTCATAGGTAATAATTATTTGGCCTATTATACTTTTCCTAGATAAAGAGTACCAGAAAAAAAGTGTAAATAAAAAATTGATATTGTTGCAGCATAATTTTAGTCAAGAAGGAAGGGTGGGTGTTAATATAATAAAGAAATCTAGAATAGAACATATAGAATAGGATAATGATAATGAGACTTCTATTCTAATTAGAATAGAAGAATAATATATAACTGGGGAGATTCACATCTAAAAGGAAACCGCGGCGTGAATGCCAACTGCACAAAAATTCGGCACCGTTTAGGATCTAGGAATAATCTCGATTTTTTAGTTTAGATCCATCATTCTATTTTTTAGAACTTAGTATTGGAGGGCCTGAGAAACAAGACTGATGTTTTGCTCTGTTTGGATTTGACCAACAAAAGTTGAGATTCATAAAAATTGACAACCACGCAAATATCTTTCCTTTTTGTACTTGACTTCTTGAATAATTGATTTGGCATGATTTTTTGAAAACAACTACAAACAACTCTTCATCCACAAGAGAGACACCCTCCTTATTTCGCGCCATAGTTTTGATTTATGTTGGTAAGAAATATTATTTGGTACATCTATTTGTTGTCACCAAGAGTTTGAGTATTTAAGTCTTTGCATGCTTTCAAAGTTTTTTGCTCTCCATTCACAGCTTCATGAAGTTTCAATTCAAAGTAATCTGATAAAAAAATATAGATCTATATAAGAAATTAATAATCTAAATGAAATAATAGAATCTGAGAAAGAGATCTAACAACGTATCTATAGCTATAAATAAGTCAAAACAGCTATAAATAAGTCAAAACTAATCGAAAGAAAATGATCACCGTAAACTAAAAAGTAAACAAGGATTTTTGTCTTTCACAGCAAAAGTGACAGGCAAAGAACTTCCAAATTCATCAAACAATTTACGTCATTGACTGGTGCAGCAGAAGATTCAACAACCTATAAATAATTGAAACTGAACGACGATTATTGTAGGGATTCCTTAGAAGTAAACTCTCAAATGTATGTAGATGCCTCTTCCCCTTATTTATTATCTTATCCAATTATCCAAAGAAGGTTTACGAAAGAAGTAAACAATAGAAAATAATTGAAAGAGGATTTACCCAAGCCTTTAGCATAGATGTCAGAGGAACAAGTATTCCATGTTTGTTTATTCAGCATTTTCCTTTTAGTGAAAGAAAAGATCTGAGATTCTAAAATTTGTATGTAATGAAGGCTCTCTTTCTTTGGGTTTAACGAAAAAACAGTGTAATTGTAATAATGTATGTAAGTGTAAATAAAAGAGCTTCAAAGTCAATTAATTAGAAGTCCTATATTAGAAAATAAATACTATGATGAATCCAAAGAAATCTTGGCTAGTATATTCTATTTCTAGCTATACAAAATAAAGTAGAATCCTTCCTTACGAAAAAGACTTGAGAGTGGACTACTACCTTGTTGGCATACATTGATTGTTGTCTTTTGCTTAGAGTTCGAAAATCTATCTAGAGTTATTAGTTACAAAAATTCTATTTCTATACGGATGACTTAGTAGTTTTACATTTCTAAAAAGTCTTTAGCCAGAAGAAAAAGATTCATGTTTGGAACCGGTTTTTTAATCATTTTTTATACAATAGTTATACAATAGGTCTCATATTTCGTCGGATTACTCCTATTTCAAAATATTCTCATTATCCTTCTTTTTCATGACTCGTTCTTATCTTTTACGTGCTTTTTTTACAAGAATGCGCCTTCGCAAGGATGTTTTAGAACAAGGCCTTTGCATCGACTTTTGACTTTTTGTCAACCATGTCTCTTTGTTATGTTTTTCTTGTTATGACTTAGGCCGTGGTTGTCCCTTTGTTCTATACTTCTTTTTCTTCTTCTAGAATACTGCTTCTTCTTCTAGAATACTGCCCGCCCCCGGAAGGAATCATGCGAACTAGCTACCGAAGACCATTTCTTTCTGTCCTTAGCAGAGTTGGCTTTTCAAATGCGTTGAAAACTGACACTAACATAATGAATTGTATTCAAAGATCGGTAGAAAATGTGTCAAATTGTGCGCAGAATTCAAGACATATCTAAGTGGGTACTCATCCTACTAAAAGGTTAAATGCTCTTTGGCCATGTACTTTATCTTTAGGAGACTGATCGCGGGAAAAAGAAAAAGGGGATAACTATGATTGATTGAAAAAGAGACAATCGGTATTGTAAAGATAGGTTAAAGGACTTAAACAAGAAAGAAAGGAATGATTAGGAATAGGCCTCTACAGAAGGAAGATCTACATTGATAGTCGACTAAGACATAATATTTTTTGTTTGGGTAAATAAAAAAAGAAGCTACAAACCGAATAAATAAATATATATATAGTGCACGGATTTAGTATTTAGAAATGAAAAACTAGAACAATGACACCCTACAAGTCGATCACCAAAAGAATATAGCGTGATACAACACATATTTAAGTAAGGAGAGTTGTTAGGAAAAGAGTCCTGTGATACATAGATACATGATAGAAGAGGATCGTAATAATAGAAAAGAAATGTGCTTGTGATTGAGAAACTATATAAATAAGCATAGCACGCGTTTACTGATTAATGTGTGTGTGTGTAACGGGAGGGAAAAAGGCAAGGGCATAGTGAAACAACCTAAATGGTTGTTTAAGAAATAGAAAAACCACTTCTTAGATATTTGCTTTGAGTTAGATCTTAGAGAAATATTAGACGTGTTGCTAGTAGTAAATAAACATCTGCTATTGAGAAAAGGTTGGAAATGGTACCCCTTTTTTGAGACCAACTCTTGAAACATCTATGGAGTGAATACAGGTTCCTTTCATCAACTCATCTTGGGCTTTGATGACCTTGTTTGTGCATGTTTGTGAATTGAATCAATCGCTTGAAATAGAATTTCCGAAGTAATATACTAGACATTTATTTGCTATTTCTAACTATTTCTAATTCGTTGTTTTAGCTTACATAAAAGCATATAACTCGTAAAGATTCGAGAAAATATCAGATCAAATCCGTAGAAGTAGATCCCGTGGTTGACAATCCTTACCTATTTTTTCTATTTTAGAATTCTTATTAATTAATATTCTCCGTTTCCTCTATCTACATAGAACAAATAGAGGTCTAAAATATGGTATCAATTTCTATTTACCACCCAGCCGAATGAATGGCTTCTCTATACTATGCAGAAAATAGTTGGAAAGGTTTAAATAGAGGGGTATTTAAAATGACTTAACCTGTTTTATTTTTATACAATATAACAATCTAAGAAAATAGCTGAGTACTACTACATTTGTCATTCTTTGCCTTTTGGTATGTATCTTACCATTATTCATTACATGAAATTCCTTAATATCAGAGATTTCCTTCTTTGCTGACTGCTTCTTCAACAATCTAAAAAAGAAAAAAAGTATGTCATCCTTTCCTTGTTGAAATATATGCAGAGTTGTAAGAAATACATCATACATCCCGGAAAAGAACGAACGGTGGTTTGATGAAGAATCATTTTCTGATCGAGTCCTAGAAAAAGAGAAGGCAGTACTAATCAGATGTTTGAGAAAATGTGAACAGGTTTAATAAGGTCTATTTTTATTCTACGTTAGAGAAATCTCTGCAAAAAAAACTCTATTTCTTCTTTATCCCTGGATCGGTAATTCGACTCATAGGTATGCATCTGTTAGACTTCCAATTCGTTAGTCACTTGCGCACGAGCAACAATTTCTAATTAGCCGAATGAGCACGACTTCCAACAAAAAGAAACCCAAGAATCCCAGAAAAACTAGAGAAGATAAGAGATAATAATCTTTCTTTTCCCTTACCTTGTTAATTAGTATAAGAATTTCAGAGTTTTACCTTACTCTATACCACAGTTTCTCTGACTTCGTGGAGATTATACATACAACAGCCAGCCCATAACGAGTTCCTGGTTCTAGAGGTCTTTCCATTGAATACGTCGAAGGATTCCGACTTGATCATTGACTTTTCTAACAACTAACTAGTAGCACTAGAAAGCACTTAGCAGAAGATTATCTTGCATGCCCGAGAAATGAAATCGAAAGTATAAATAGAAAATCACAAATGAGAATTACAGAAAAGTGTACATATCTAACTTGCTACACAAATGCAAAAGAAGAAATTCGAGTAACGGGTCACAGAGAGAAAGAGCCTCTACCACAAAAGGAAATGCAATTCATAGCGTTCGTTACCAATTATATACAACATTTATGATCTAATTATTGTTAATAAAATACGGCGCCTGCTTCTCTATACAATAATTGAACCGGTTAGTACATAATTAGTACATATCAATTTGACCCCTGGGCATAGTTTGTTCTTCACCAAGGATTGCCTTTGGTTTATATATGTAAGAATAAGAAATAAGCAGTTATCCAAAATAAAGTAGAGAGTTTCCGAAAGAAAAAGGAAGCGTGGCTAAATAAAGGCCAAATAATTTGTTTGGGACTGTGAAATCCTGGAAACGAGAAAAAAATGAAAGGTAGAATAAATAACTAATAGGAAAGAACATTTAGAATATTGTGATATGTAAAAGAAATCGTAGACTCGTACCAAAAAAGATAGATACTAGGTTGTCTTCTTTATTATTACACTACAACCATTTCGAGATGCAACTCCAAAAAAATAGAAAAAGAAAGCAAATAATGTAGTACTTCCACCAAGTCGCATATAGAAAAGCCTAAACTCATGAGTTCGGGTAGCAAGTAGTTCATCACTGGGGAAATTTAGGAGAGTTGTAGAATAAACAAAAAGGCGAAAGTATACAAAGCAAAACAAGAAAATAATAATATAGTCTAAGGATCACAACATGTTATTTTTTCTTATCCTCCTTCAACTAGTTAATAAATTCTATGTATTACACCCTATACCCTGTAGAATATTTGACTTTGTTTTTTAGACTTGTTACATATGTGTATCTTTAGAAATGACAATTCTCATTTCCACTACCTATTTCTTTCTTTTATTGGAAAGTTCTAAGAAAGAAGTGTAGACTAAGAATACTAAGAATGCGGAAGCAAGGCATACGACTACACTTACATTTCGTAAAATCAGAAAAGAAAAGGAAAAAACCGCTTGGTCCATACATAATACATAAAGAATCGAGAGAATTAGTCTAGTCACTGCAAGACTCAGGAGAAAAGAAATAGATGAAGGACTCGGGTCAATAATCCATGACTTTCACAACTGGAGTACATTTCGTTTTGGAAGAAAGATAAATAGATAACTTGGTGACGTACTACTAATTCGATTTGACTCTTAATGTTTCATTAGTTTTTAGAAAGTTTTTCATGAAGAACTGACTAAAGAATGGACTTCGTTGCTCACGATCTCTTTGAATCTCTTCTTGTGCTGACTTTTTTATTGGCTTGGAGGTACGCTATATCAAATTCTTACTAGAATGCCCCTAATAAATAATATAGGCGTATTTCCCGTATATTTTATTACATGCACAAAACAAATAAAGGAGTAGAAGGGTCAAAAAACTATTTCACGGTTCTTTTTTGATTTTCCAACTGCCATCGCGGGTTTCAGTAAGAGCGCATTTCCAATTACATCTTTGCAAATTAGTGGGTAGAAGTTTTCTCCATTTTTCCATTTTTCATCGACTCGACATTTTCTAGGTTCGAAGAGAAAATCTCTCTATTTATCCTTTTTTATCCTTAGTTTATGTTTCTAAGGAATAGGTCGTCTTTGAATTTGATTCTTTTAAATATCCAGATCAACCCTTACTTAGTCCTTCTATTTTTCATTTAGTCTCCCAATACAATACGTCTTTCTGTCATCCTTGACTACTTTTCTCTCTGGAGTATAGATTAATCAATCATGCTATGCAATTTTTATCAAGTTTGCTGGCTCTACTATTTTCTATTTGTTCCTCGTGCAGCATTGTGAAGACTTATACCAAATACTTACAGTGTATATATATCATCATAATTTGTACACGATATTGCCTATATGAGAACCTTTAGAGTAGAGCAAGCACATGTAAGTTCTCGTCCTTCAAATAAATAGAAAGGAAAGGGTGTAACAAGAAAAACTAGAAAATGTCAAATATCAACAATATTCATTTAAGAAAAATATATTGTATAAAAGGTTTCTAATCTCTATCTAATAAATCTAATGTTGTTGATTTGGAATCGTATCCTCTATCGAACCTTACAACCTATTATGTATTGATTGATCTCCTCCTACCGTTATACGTTATATATATCTATCTATTTTTTTTCTGGTTTCTTTTCTTTTTCTTTCTCCTTATCTTTGATTCCTTAAAAGTTCAACTGTCACCGTTATAGTGTGTATTTCTGTCCTCTCCCTTTTATTTGTTATTTGAATTCACTCATAATCATCACAAAGCTAACTCATTAATTAAGAAAAATATCCTTCCTTTAAGACCTATAGTTGCCTGCTTTATTAGTTCAGTAGAAATGCATAAAATAGGTACCTACTTGCACTAGAAAAGGTAGAGAAAAGGTGGGCGTCAAATTGTATGTATCAAATAAGTAGTAGATGCTGCTGCAGGTACTACATAATACTCCATAAATGGTTGCATTTTTGATTTCTTTCTGGTTATACTTTTTCTAAATATTCTAAATATAGCGTTCTTGTCGTATAGTTTGGTTGGATCCGTTATGACATGATGAATGCCTCACACAACATTGATAATATGATGCTTCGTTATGATTAGCTTGAAAAGGCTGTTTGTCATTTTCTTTATGAAATATCTCTACACGTTTGTACGTTTAGTAGGAACCCAGGTAGGCGGAACCAAGGAATGTTGCCGCAACTTTATGATTTACCTTTCGAGACTTGACACTATTAATGACTTGTTTACAACCAACAGCTTTCTAATGACTCTATTTGACTTAGCACTCTTTTCTTTTGCGAATGAATTAGGGTATGATCCTATATATTTCTCTAGGCTTACCTTAATATCTTTATGTAATATCCAAACGGTTCGGGATACTTGCCGATATATTTAGCTCTTTGATCTCTTAACCTTTCTAAACTTGGTGTTCGTTATCTTCTTTGCTTGCCTTTTGGGTACTTAGCGGAAATTCTAAACCACAAAAGAAAAAACAAGAAAAAACAATAAAAGACTATGCAGCTAAGTTGTTAAGCAACAATAAGAAATTCTTGGTCGAGTAATCATTCATTAATACTCACCCAAACGACTATTTCCTTATTTTTTGCTTGTCGTTTTCTGATCTGTAATCAAATAACTATGATCTTATTAGGTGTATGGAAAAATGGACTAAAGAATCCAATAATCTGCAAGGATGCCAACTACTAAGAAGGAGAGGAGCTTGTTGTTCACAATTTTAGAATTTATAGAAGGATTAAAGTCGCGTTGTTTGGTCTGATTCGAGAAGTGTTCCCGTACTTGGTTGGTGGGGCATACATACTATGCGTTCTATGTTTCTTGACTAGTTTTTTTCTCTTCTAACTAAGTCTTCTTTATTTAGGACTTGCTCCTTTCGTTCTCCTTTCACGTAACGACGGTCTATGCTACGATTGGTTCATTTACGTCTCTTTTAGTTGGGGTAGGTGCCTAGAAGCTTTTCTCAGTTCAGTTATCAGTTAGAATAATGTTGCTACTATGAAGAACTTTGAAAGGGTATTATATATGTCTGAGATATGGATACATGTATTTTTCTTAAACGAGTCCTTCATTTTCATATAGCTGCTTTCCTACGTTCGAGTCATATTATTTATTCAGACAAACAACAACATATAGGCAAGTAGACAAGGCTTATGAAGAGACAGAAATAAGAGAGTTGGGAATATTTTGCATAGAAATACTAATGAGGAAGAAAAGAATTGTTGTAGAATAAAACAACTTCGAATAGAAA
Organism: Plantago rigida; assembly: GCA_036897825.1. NCBI lineage: Eukaryota > Viridiplantae > Streptophyta > Magnoliopsida > Lamiales > Plantaginaceae > Plantago > Plantago rigida. The sequence continues at coordinate 38,585 of JAYMSR010000021.1, forward strand.
ATCGAGTCACGGCTGTTTAAATTAATAATTTGCGTCATTTACGGTGTTTCTGTGTACCTGTTATATTATTATATATATATAGGTTCCATTAATTCTTTTTCTTTTTTATTCTATATATAGTTTCTAGTTCTTTTAGCAATTAGTTGTTTAGCAATGCTGCTCACATTGGAATTGTTTGCTAGAGTAAATGTAAACTCCAAGGACACAAAATTTCCATCATTTTTCTTTTCTCTCCTTTCCGAGTATTAATCAGTGAATTTCAAAAATTTTCTATACATCCTTTCTTTCATTTATGAACCCCTTCTTTTGTTTCTATACATGTATTGTATAGTGTGTAATAGTGTGTATATGTTTTATATGTTTGTATTTATTGTAAGTCATTGACCTAGATCTTCCTAACTATTTAATAAGGCCTGCTTGTTGTTGTTGTTGTTCTAGAAAAGCAAATAAACGTAGAAATGAACTATTCGTTTTTGTTTGTTTGAAATAGTTGGAATAATTAATTAATTAAGGCATATCCATTATGAAATTTCAAGTAGAGTTTACCGCTATGCTAATCTATAATGCACTTTATTTATATCCAAAGACAAAGATGCAATCTTGGAATTAGATAGAAGAGTAGTCTCATTTTTTTCACAGAAAGTAAGTACAGAATAAAAATACATTACATAGATAAAGTGTGAGATCAAATAGAGCTTTAGTTTTTGAGATAGGGTTGGCAGAAATGAAAATACACGAAAGAATATCAGTAGAAGTCTTGAATTAGAAATAGATAGTTATATATTCACATAGTAGCACATAACTATTCCACGGGTTGGTCAGCTTTTACAAAAAAGTAGCAGATTAAATACCTGCTTGGACTAACTACGAAAAGTGCACGTACAAATGTTGAAGTGATCCTTCAGAGTACTTTCATTTGGGTAGAAACGAATCTTTGGGATTTTAGTATATCTATTCTCGCATTCTCCCAGACGCAGATTTTCATATCTCATCAAAGCTAGAAAGCTCTAGTTTCTATTTCTCTATTTTTCCAGCCGCTCGCTCATTATGAGGAAGTTCCGCAGAATCTCTCTCTCTTATTCTTAATATGCATGTGTAGAACCACTTCATTTAGAATTTGTTCTATCATCCATCAGTGCCCGTCTTCAAACAATAGGTTAACTATGAGTTCTGAAATCTATCTACCTGATAAACTGATAAAAAGGTCAGAAAGTCGGATTCTATCCTTGTCTTTTCTCTTTTGTGGTTCAGGGAAGAAAACAGTTGCTAACCGACGTCAAGTCAATAACAAACAAGTAGGCAGAGTTCTCTTATTTTTTTTTATTAGATGTATTTCATATGTATTTCTATGTCAGAGAAATACGGCAGTGCAAACGCTAATATGGACAAACAGTGTGTGGTATATTTGTTTCCAACATTCTTTAATTAAGGATTAAAGTTTTATTAATAAGTAGTGGATTGTCTTAACATGTGTGTTTGTTTACTTTGAGGGAGTACGCTCTATGACTATATCAGGGTTGAATCCAAATCCTTTTCCTTTCTTCTTTTCTTTGTTCAAAACACAGTGTATCCTAGACTTTTTCTTCTATATAGATTTTAGTACGGGTTAATGAATGTGCTTAATCTTGCCTTCTCTTCTTTTTTTCTTACAGAATCTAATCCATCGAATCTATTATTATTATTCAAGAATTTCCTATCTTTTATTGATCCAACGCATAGTCAGTCATATTTAAGATCTACTCGTTTATTAAGAAAATAATCCTTATCTTATGATAGTATAATATAGATAGTACATAGTATCTACCTTTCGTTTAGGGTTTCCTTCTATTCGCCAAGCAAGTCCCTTTCTTTACCTAGTAAATGCGCGGATTTTCTGCCATAAGTAAGATAGAGTTTCCTCGTTTTCTTTTCCCAAGATTTCTTTTAGTTCCAAAAAGGCAAAAAAAGGGAAGTCATATAAAATGGATGCCAATGATTCTTTTCCGAAAAGATTGAATAAAGAATCTAATCCCTCAATCAATTTCTTAGAAAACAACCATGGTAAGTAAGTAAGGAAAAGAACGGGGAGGTTCTATTCTGGCCAAATTTCTCATAGGAAAAGGATTGGCGAGGACGGGTGCTTAACAATTTAGAGAAGTCCTTAGATAGCCCAATAGGAGTATTGTAAGAAAATAATTAGACTCATACTACCTCTATTTTATGTTATATATGTTATGTCTACGAGGCCTTTCTATATACGTTTCTTTATAAAAAAGAGTTGTCCTAGAAGAGTTTCCAAAATTGTTACTTACACTGTGAGAAAATCAAAAAAAAAGTAGGCAACAATCAACTATACATCTTTCCCTTTTTAGGCAGATTGTGATTACATAAAAGGTATCAATTTCTCAGTAAATCTTGGTGCAACGCCTTCTCTAGACACCGAGCAAGTTCTAGCCTATCCTACCTCTCTCTTGGTCAACAACTCTAGTTGAATTCCAGATGTTTTATTAGGTCAACTATACAAATTTCGGTTCAGATAAGCGCACTTCCTAGGCGAGAGTATAGGGTTACCTTTTCTTTTAGCTAAGAACTACTTTACATTATTTTGATTCTTTTTGTTGAATGAAAACCCAAATAAAGACAAAAAAGCATTACACGCACCTAATAAATGAAATAAGAAATACGTTCCTAGTTATTATTAGTGCTAAGTATGTATATTCAATTCAACAGTCTAATATTCCTTTTGGTCAACAAACAGTTTTTTTGTGCTTTTTTTTTTTTTTTATGTTGAATAGTAGGAGTCCAAGTAATACAAAGAAAGAATAATGTGCTGTCTTCACTACTTTCTTACAGTACAGGGTAATTAATTAGTTCCTTTTTCAAATGTTGTAAGTTAAGAAAGAGCCTTTGCCTACATTTTTACAACAAAGTTCAAAAAGAGTCCAAATACTTTCTTCGAGTTTAGGAGCATCTACTTTGGTAAGAGGCTCACCAGAAGGTTTATGTTCTTAATGTCTAGTTTTGAATGAAATATTCCAAGGCCCTGCACGATCAACTTAAGAATATTTTTGAAGCATTTCGAGTATATATAATGGAAGCTTCCTCTCATTTCCATTTCTTTTTCTATTTATTGTTGAGTCAATAGTCAAATTTGTCTCAAAGAGATGTGAAACTCAACAAAAGAGCAGTTATGATTAATTGAACAATGTCCTTCCTATAAGTGGTAGGTGTAGATATTCGGGTTTCGTTTTCTGGATCCGAGAATTTCTAAACAAGTGTATTCGATATCAATAGTAATCAAGTCAAATAAAATATGTTCTAGTCCTAGGCAGTTTACCTTTTGCGCATATCATATGCCATCAAGTGCTTTTCTATAATTGTCCGTTTATAGCCTATACCTCTTCTATTTTATACCTACGAGAATGAATTCCTATATCTATCCACTCTACAGATTCTAGGTAGATGCCATCAGATGTCAGTCTTTGTCTTAAAAATCCTAGCCCACCACGAGAGTCTAAAATTTAGATTATGTAATAAGAGTCCAGTTTTTTTGTATTAACTAGAAATCCAACAACACAACATTGTCTGTCCAAGGATTGATTCCAGCTAAGATTCATGTTGATTACAAATCAAACAACTCAATGCTACTAGACGACAGTACAACATAGAATAGAATTGCTTTTCATAGCATATTTATGAAGCTGTTCTTTTCCATTTCCTTCTTTCAATTTTTTCATCTTTGTTTGATTTTTTAATAAGAGTGAAACACGGTTTGTAGCCTTTCATCCTCTTCAAGGTAAGAAAAAAAAGTTGAGACTATAGAACTATTTCCCAGTGATGTGCTGCTAGTAGGTACACCAAGAAAATATCTATGATCCTTGTGAATAAAATATTCGGTAACATCGACTACATAAATCAAATCCTATTAATCTCATAATAGAATAAAGTCTAAAAGAAATAAATACTAGGAGTCATTCACATAATTAGACATGTGGGCCTCCTTTTTCTAAGAATTTTCTAAGTTGATATAAGCATAACATTTGTTGTGCTAATGGAGAAAATTCCTGGAGTGGAGGACGTCCTTCCTTTATTGTGGGAGGGAATCTTAGAGCTCTCTTTTCGGTCAACTAAAGAGGACAGAGAATCGTGGAAAGTAATGTAATAACGCCCGTTTCCCCGCAATTTCTTCCTATTAACCACCTACTCAAAATGTGAATCCTAATCTAAAGAACTACTGCTGTATACGATTATAAGCGGATATATAAAGCGAACAACAACAGAACCTTGTAATACAAAGAGAAAGGAGCATTTCTAAGGTTGAAAATAGAATCGAATTTACAAGACAAGACCATCACTAGCCACGAAATTGTATTTGTGTTTACCAAAGAGAAATGCATGAAACTAAGCCCTTACTTAATAGTTAGTTCACAACAAAAGAGATGAAAAAGAAGGAGTGAGGTTAATAAGAGATCGCCGTACTGCAAAAGTTCCATGTATGTATGCTTCTAATAGAATCTAATTAGAATAGGCTAATCTAATCTTTTTTGGTGATTACCCGGATTTTCTAATAAAGTAAGTAGTAAAGATCAGTCTTTTATTTACAGACGACGAGAGGATGTAAGATAAAGAATAATACACAGTTTAGATGTCTTTATTTATGATATGAAATCTTATGAAAAGTCATTTGTCACTCATCAATCTTCTCCATTTCTATTTATGGTATCCTTCCTAAATTCTTTAAGTCTTCCTTGTCCCCTCCTCTAATCTAATAATATTTTTGTGTCTGGTTTTCTGCTCGGCCTTTAGCGCTTTTTGGTGAAATAAGGCAAAGCGGTCTATTTGACTGTATATATATAGATAGATATATATGATATGAGCCAGTTCCTCTTTGGATCTAAAGGTATTACTTTTCTAAACTCTATGTTCTAACTTATTTATACAAGACGATCGATCTCCTTAAATTGATGAAAGATAAGATTTCATTTGCTTCATTTCATTCTCCTAATTTTTATAGAAATCATTGTGAATATTTCTTACTTACTACATACTTACTACATGCATGAAAACGAGAGTGGTAATCTAGGATCATGCTAATATTTGTCCAACCAAAGACAAAGAATGATTTGACTTATGTAGTTTTTTCTAACATCGAGTACTATACCACAAACTTGAATTTAGTCTAACTGCTTGGAATGTCTCCTTTACCTTTTGCTTTAGTTGAACGAGTGCATCCTTTTTTCGGTGATCTTTCTATTTATTTATACTAGTCAAATAGAATAATGTAAGGCAACTTTCATTTTAATAACTTTGAATGCTATACCTAATACTAGATGAAATATTTGCAAAGAGATCGTAGAAGAAGAAGTACCCTACCGGAGAAACGTACATAAAACGTAGTAAAAAGCTGCATATAGCACGTTGAAATGTATAGAAAGCAGCAGCTGCCCCAGGGACTTTGTCTTATAAATGGAATAACCCGCGGATCCAGATCGTACAGAAACAACAAAAAGGTCATTTTTCAAAAGACTCAAAAAATACAGAAATACAACATACATAGAAATTGTTATGTATAGATATTTATAGACAATATTTTTTTGTGTCGAACTTCTTATCCTATCTCTTATCTCTAATCGTAAGGAAAATGGTTAATAAATAAGTTAACAAAAACAAATCCTTCTCTTGCTTGTTTGTTGCAAAAGAGACTAGAATACCCATATACCTACCCATTAAATAGAGATTCTTTATCGGACTGAAAGTAGAACCTTTCTTTAACCAGGAATGAAAAAAAAAAAGCCAAAATAAGGAGACATTTTGGCACGAGTTACTAATATTATTTCTTACTCGCCGTACTCAACTCATTATGTTTGATTGTAAGAACTACGACAGAACTACGACATCTCTTCACTTTGTCAATCGTGTTAGAAAAGTTCACACCCCCCCCCCGGCGTGCAGTAAATCATTTTTCTATCATTCCTCATTGGAAATAGAACTTCCTCTATTCTGTTACTATCCTTTTGACTATACTCAGCTATCTCCAAAATGTGACCTACAACTTCTATAGCATCCTACTCACACACACCTAAAGGCAACCCTCTACTCCGAAAAGTATTTAGTCCTGATCCGTTTCCTGCGTAAATAACTAATAGAATTTTTATTCCTTCTTTCTTTTTTTTTCTTCTAAAGGAGCTCTATGAAAAATGCAAAATAGCGAACATTGTTTCTAATTCGAAAGAATTGGTTTGGACTGGAAATGGACTTTGGTTGCCAAATAGAACAAGTAATCGCTACCCAGAAAGAAATTAGGCTATAATTCCCTTTGTCTATTAATGTCTCACATCTCCCGACGAAAATGGATCAAATAGATATACAATAGTTTTTTCTTCAGGAAACTCTAGGTTTTCTAACTAGAACCTGATTATGAAATGATTCCAGCTGCTTCTTTTTTAGTTGAAAGTAAGCCAGCCACAAGCAAACAATGTAAAAGACATGGAAGATACCCTGTTGGTTATGCAGCACTAATAAGAAATCCAAAAGTCACGCATATTATAGTACAATTTGTAGCTTTAGGTCAAAAAGTAAGAGAAGTGCGTAAAATGAAAATTTAAGAAAAGAACTAAGGGCACATTTTTTTTTCAAAAATCGAGCTATGGAGAATGAAATTTAAGCCGACAAGGAAATCGACCAAGGTAACACATACGCTTTTTTAGATTCTTTAGAGATTCCTTTTTGGAATAGAAAATTAGGAAATCTAAGAAATATAAGGGAAAAGGTCCTGTAGTAAGCTAGAAGTCTAGTTTTTTCTAATTTATTTGCTAGCGAAGGCTAACCCTTAAGAGTGTAGGAAACGCAAACGATGAAGATAGAGAGAAATAATATCTTAATGTAAATTTCTAGTTGTCCACATAATTAAGAAATAGCAAGCATGCAAAAGAAATAAAATAGAATAGGTAGAATGTGACTCGAAGAAAAGAATTGTAGATAAATTGATGTTAGCAACTAACCAATCAATTTGACTTATCGTATAGGCATTGTCTTACTGTACTAAATAGACTAAATGTAGAACTTTATCTTGTGCGTTACAATAGAAAAATTTCAAAGGATCTAAGGAGAAGTAATCCAAAACTACCAAAATATCAAAAACTATGTAGAGAAAAAAAAAGAACGAACATATCATTTTTTCATAAGTCGACTTACTAAACTTACTTACTACTAGCTCTTTCTTAGTCTACTATCTATCTATATATATATAGATATATACCGTTTATCCTTCCTTGGTATTTCACCTTTGGTTGTATTCCCTGTTGTTCAAATAAACCGTAAACGGCGTTGCACCAACGAAAGACTAAAATGTATGCAAATGAAATGCGATTAAAAGAGATTATTTACAACCTTGTCTTGTACTGTCAATTTAGAAAAACCAATAACCATGATATGCTCTTTACTCTTAAGATCGGTTCTCTATACCTTTTCTATATATTCTATTAGATGCAAAAACAATAAGCAATTTGGTTCTGGCAAGGGCAAGATAAAGTGGAACAAAACAAAAGAGAAAGATAGAGTCCCCTAATCTAATGTAAATGTAGGTTAACCGACAAATTGCGGATACTAAAACATTCTACCACTATAAGCACTATTAAAGTAGAGTAACAAATAGTCAGAAAGATTTTCTAACGTTTCGTTGTTTTTGGATCTAGTATCTTCCTTTACCTCCCTCTTTCTTAGTTCTATATTTCTAGCCTTTATCCAGCACTTTCTCTGTGTTGAGTCTTTCCATGTTCTTGTATTAATCTTTCTTCAAATTCTTCTTTTTTTTCCATGAGTCAATCAAATCCCTCAGCGTTCTGATAAATAAAGTCAAAGAGTCAATTATTGTAACCCTGGAATAAGAACTTCTCCTTACCCATCATCATGTATTCTACCCAACATTGACTACAAGCCTATATGAAGATTAGAAAGATAGCAAGCAATTACTCCGAATTCTTACATAACGACATTTCTTTTTCATCTATTTTCCGTCTACAAGTCCTGTCAAACAAATGTTTGGCGATAGGGAGAGACATGCAATAAGAAATAGTTGTTGGCAATAGATCTTCTATAAGGTTAGGTGGATTCTTTTTCTCTTACAAGGTACTTAAATTAGAAGCTTTATCCCTTTCATATTTCATATTTAAGAAGTGAGAGAGGATATCATACAAATTCTAGAATACAACTCAAAGAATAGTCAAATAGAATTCCTTATTAAACATATACCAATCCATAAATAATAACGTAGGTAAGATCCTTTTACGCCTTTTATTTAAGGAAGAAAACGAGATAGCTATTCTATTCTGACTTATATTACTACTCTCTTTTAGCAAAACATAGATATAGAAATATAGATAGAATAGTAATTAATAGTAGTTGAGTCTAAAAAAGAAATAAGCAGGCCTAGCGCAAACATTACAATACATAATGCAAGTACCAAGGAAAGTCCAGAACTACCTATAGCTTTGCATAACTTCATTTTAAGAAAAGTTTCAAGATTTATGGCAAAACTGTGTGCATGGGTCATCTTTTTTACATATGGTAGCAGCAGGATAAAAAAATAGAAAATATGAGGGGGACTTACGAATAATCATCATACACGTACCACATACAAACAAAAACACGAGAGCTATAGCGCACTTCATTAGGAATATGGACTGATCACAACGATGGATGATCCTAAAAATGTATTTTTCAAACATAGACACAAAATTCTCAGCAGATAGTTGATTGTACTTCTTTTTGTTTATGATGAGTTAACCTTTCTTTTACTTACTCTTTCATTTCCCACTTTAGAATCGTTACAAGATTCTACATTTCCCTCATTTCTGAGTAGTAGCTACCAGTCCTCTTTGTTTTTGGTTATTTGTATCAATTTTGTATAAATACTATATTATTGACTTCTAAAATCAAAATCACACTAACAAGGTAAGACTTTCCATGTTTCAACATAAAGACAGTAAGAAATGTTGGTTTTGTACTGAGAAGATGATTAATAGAAATAGAATTGAGAAATATTAACTAATATATATATATATATACTAATAGATTTGGTGCTTATACTTATACTTATACTTATACCCTTAAATTTAGATACATTTTTTTCGCTTCTTCTCTAGTGATATTGGATAATAATATTGGAATTTCTGTTATTAATGTTATACTCTCTTTTAGTTAGAGTATCAGTCAAACCAACCCAGCGCATATCTTTTGATCTTCCTGCCTTGGCTCTATTTTTTCTATTGCACTTCCAGACTTTTGACTACAGGGATATCAATCTTTTGTCAACTAGACATCACATTTTTTTTTGAACCCGAACTATTCCTTAATTATTCTGCTGCTTATTAAATAAAATATACATGGTGTTTTATTTATTCTTTTGTTTTTTTCTAAATGTTTCTACAAGGAATTATGCGTTTACTTATTTTTTCTCAACTAGGACCGACCGGAGTCGGGTATTGAGAATTTTGATCTCGCATATAAAGTAAAGGAGTTGTGTTGTAAGTTAGGTATCGGGGGTTCGTTTATATTACCAAACAAGATATGGGTATAGGTTAAAAACTTTCCACGCCATGTCTTTATTTCATTTAGAGATTTGCTTTTCTCCCGGACACAATTGTTTATTAAGAAAGGTCTTCTTTTTTCTACATACTGATTGATTATACTAATGACTCTGATTTTTTCGTGACTTCACTTCAGAGAGCTTTGGTACAACTTGAATAATGGCCAAATTGATTTGAAAAGACGTTTCTTTTTGGCTGTATGTAGTATGAAAGAAGTTTACTACATATCTTTTGAAATAGATAGGTGCTATTATGCCGTGCCGTCTTTGATCTTGCGTGATATTTGCCGGGGTATCTGAATTCTATGCTAGAAGTTAGTTTCTAGTTCATTTCTTTTCCTAGGAATTGCTTGAAATATGGTAGGAAGTTTTAGAACTTTTATACCTCCTGCTTTTAGTAGACACTTTACTATTTATTAGAATCAAGTACTTAGTTTTTAAAGAGTTGAACGGTGTCTATTTAGTTCTATTCTTTTTGCATACCTTTCTTTGTTGTTGGTGGAGTAATAAATAATTAGTGTCCTTTTTTTTTTTTTCATCGATGATTTCAATTTAATACGACTTTGACTTTCTTCTATCCTTTTTGGAATCTATAGAAAAAGGTTTTGTACGAATGCAAATTTCTGTGGTCTTCTTACTCTTCCAATCACTGCCATGTTTCATGTCTTCTTGTATTCCAAAGCAAGCGTCACTCAAAGTCCTATAAGCCCCTACAACTATTAATACTGTGTACTCGAAAGCAGCGTACCCGTGGGTCTTCTCTTTCTAGTTCACCAACTATTTCTATAGTACTGTTTTCAATCTTTCACTTTGGTTGTTTTTTTTTACAGAGTGAAAATGAAAAAAGAGGAGAAATAACGTCCTCAAAATGGTACTTATTCTTCCAACCTAAACCCAAAAGAGAAGAGAGTCTAACAATTGAATGAGGCGGGCGTCTAATTCAAAAGTATATGTAGGTAGGTAATAATCTGAACAAAATAATCCTAGTAAGTAGCAAGCAATTTCTAGTAGTTCGGTAAGAAATTTGATTTCCGCAATTCTCTTCTCTTTGTAATAGTTTCTTGCTTCTCGAGCAAATGCCTTCGTTGTGACTTAGATTCTGGTTATATGGATACTTTCTCTAGTTTATAGCACCGCCAATAAAATAACCGCTTATACCGAAGTAAGACAGGACCTCTACTCGCAGGTACGAATTTTCTATTATTTAGAGTCTCCAACTACATTTGTTATTTGTTGTCATACTAATATGACTTTCAACATTATTCTAGTTGCTCCGTAAAGGGCGTTGTGGTATAGACGACTTTCTTTTTTCTTTCCTTACAACATAAAACAACATAAAAACTATACAAAACTCCCTTAGCACATACACCTTATGTTGTATATGTCTTTTTTTTTTTGTTCTTTTTTTTTTTCATAATAAGATTTTTTTTATGGGTAGTACCGCTTCAAGAATTTCCCATTGATGGGTCCAATATTTAGTCCATCATCAGCTCTAAGTTTGTAGGAGCCGTTTGTGTATGCTTCTTTAATGACATATGGCCCGTCCCACTTTGATGTGAACTTATTCCCAGTCTTGTGAGTCATGATGATTGGTCTTCTTACAGCGAGAACAAGATCTCCCACTTGAAAAGAGCGAGGACGAACTCTCTTGTTGAATGCTCTAGAGATGCGAGCTTGATAGCATTCGAGTCTTTGTTGAGCTTCCAGCCTTTTCTCATCCAGTGATTCTAACTCTTCCAGTCGTAGGCGAGCATTTTCTTCCTCAGTGAGCCCTTCTTGGATTGCGATCCTCAGGGATGGAATCTGTCGTTCCAGGGGAAGGACAACCTCTACTCCATAAACCAGTGCGTAAGGGGTGGCCTGGGTAGGAGTTCGATGTGTCGTCCTATAAGCCCACAATGCTTCTCCGATTCTCTCGTGCCAGTCCCTTTTTGATTTTGCTACCACTTTCTTCAACAAGTTGCACAGTGTTTTATTGAAGGCTTCTGCGAGACCATTGGCTGCCGCATAGTACATCGAAGATTTCCTCTGCTTGAATTCAAATTGTTGGCACAACTTATCAATCACGCTGTTGCAGAATGGTTTTCCGTTGTCGGTGATTATGTAGCGTGGAACGCCGTATCGAAAGATAATGTTGGAACGTATAAAGTCAGCCACGTTCTCTTTCTTCACTTCCTTAAGTGGTATTGCTTCCGCCCATTTAGAGAAATAGTCGGTTGCTGCCAGGATGTACAAATGACCGTTGGAAGATTTCGTCATTGGACCGACCACATCTAATCCCCATGCATCAAATGGCCAGGAGGCGACAGTTGGGTGTAGCGGCTCAGGTGGTTGATGGATAAAATTTGCATGAAATTGACAAGGTTGACATCTTTGGGCATATTCCATGCAGTCTCGGACCATGGTGGGCCAATAGTATCCCATCCTCTTAATTCGAAAGTGTAATTTTGGACCCGACTGATGAGCACCACAAATGCCAGAGTGTGCTTCCTCTATTGCTTGCACAGCTTCTTCATCGCCTAGACATCGCAAAAATACCTCATTGAATGAACGTCTATAGAGGGTGTCATTGTAGTATATGAAGCGAGCTGCTCGACGTCTAATTTCTGCTTTATGGCGTAATTCATGGGGCAACTTGCCGTATTTCAAGTAATCAACTAGAGGTTGCCGCCAGTCTTCTTTCTCAATCTCATAAACCTCCACGACATGGTTTTCTTCACCACCTTCACTGTCGTCAAGTATAGGCGGGACGACCCAATCATGACGAACATGGACATGGACCTTCTCGTCGGGCATTACAAGAGTGGAAGCAAGTTTTGCCAGAGCATCAGCTCGACCATTATTCCCTCGTGGAACATGTTCGATTGACACATCCTCTAACCATCCGATCAGTTTTCTAGCATAGCAAACATATGGGGCTAGTTCAGGTTTCCTGACATCGTAATCTCCTAGCACTTGGTTGATCACTAGTTTAGAGTCTCCATAGATGTGGAGATGCCATATCTTTGCATCGACTGCCATTTCTAATCCGAGAATCAATGCCTGGTATTCTGCAACATTATTTGAGCAATTTTGGGTTAGAGTGAATGAGTATGGCAGAACTTCCCCATTAGGCGAGAGGAACACTACTCCAGCTCCTGCCCCATTTCTGTGTGAGGCTCCGTCGAAGTACATTTTCCATGGAGGGGTTATCTCGATTGTCAGAACATCTTCGTCAGGAAAATCTTCCGTTAACTCCCATTCTGCGGGCATGGGATGATCAGCTAGGAAATCAGCCAAGACTTGCCCTTTTACAGCTTTCTGCGGCACGTATATGATTTCAAATTGTTGAATCTGTAAATACCATCTGGCAAGTCTGTCTGAGAGTACTGGTTTTGACATAATATACTTCAATGGATTAGATCTTGAAACAAGATGAATTGTGTGTGCTTGGAAGTAATGCTTCAATTTTTGGATCACGAAGACTAGAGCCAAACAAAGCTTTTCGATGGGGGAATATTTTAGCTCATTTGGCGTCATTGTTCTGCTCAAATAGTAAAGTGCATTTTCTTTCCCATTGTCATTTTCTTGAGCCAACAATGCTCCCATGGAACGTTCTTGTGCAGCTATGTATAGAATCAAATGGCGTCCTGGTATCGGAGCTCCTAACACTGGTGGCTTCATAAGATATGCCTTGATGCATTTGAATGCGTTCCCACAAGCATGATCCCAATCAAATGGAACATCCTTTCTCATGAGGTGACTAAATGGTTGACATCTTCCTGCGAGGTTGGATATGAATCTCCGAAGGTAAGCTATCTTCCCTTGCAAACTTCTAAGCTCATGTATATTTTTTGGCTCAGGCATCTTCATGATCGCGTCAATTTTGGCTTGCTCGATTTCTATTCCTCGTTGTCGAACAATAAAGCCCAGAAACTTTCCAGAGCTAACCGCAAATGCGCACTTCAAAGGATTCATCCTCAGTTGGTACTTTCTTAGTCGTTCAAAGACCTCCTTCAAGTCTTTCAAGTGATCTGTTTGCCTTCTTGATTTTACCACCAAGTCATCAACATAGCACTCGACGTTCTTGTGAAGAATGTCGTCAAATATCTTTTGCATTGCTCTCTGATAGGTGGCGCCAGCATTCTTGAGACCAAACGGCATTACTTTATAACAATATATCCCTTTTGGAGTGCGAAAAGCCGTTAGTTCTTCTTCCCTTGGATCCATGCGAATTTGATTGTATCCTGAGGACCCGTCCATGAAAGATAGCGATTCGTGACCTGTAGTGGCGTCAATCATGAGTTCCGGTATGGGCAGCGGGAAATCATCCTTGGGGCATGCATAATTTAAGTCTCTAAAATCTACGCACACTCGAATTTGTCCATTCTTCTTTCTTACCGGGACTATATTAGAAATCCAAGTAGGATATTTGACTTCACGGATGAAACCTGCTTCGATTAGCTTATTCACTTCCACCTCGATTGGCAAAATCAACTGAGGACGAAATCGCCGTTGAGCTTGTTTGACGGGACGAGCTCCATTCTTTACCGAGAGTTGGTGCACCGCTATCTTGGGATTGAGGCCAGGCATCTCTTTATATGTCCAAGCAAACACATCTATGAAATCCTTTAGCAGGGCAATGTAAGCAATCTCTTCATCGGCACTTAACAACGCACTTATGTACGTGGGTCGGGGATCATTTGAATCACCAAGATTGACCTCTTTTAATTCATCGATGGTGGCATTTACTCCTTCTTCAAACTCAGGGGGTGCTACTTCAGCATCTTCTTCTTCAATGACATCACAGTCCTTAAGGGTAATGTGGTACAATGATTCAACACTTTCATTTTCATCCTCGATATTATCTCGGACTTTTGTGCGGATTATCGTCACCCTTTTGACCTTGAGGGTTTCACCGTATGACACCTTGATATCTTCGGTCCGCATCATGCGAGATGGAACTAGACTTCGCAGTTTTTCGGACTCGCTAGTTCCTGCAGTGCCTGATTTCATTGGTCCCAACCTTTGATACACAGACTTTTTAACTGCCCCCAGTCTTTGACGTGCAGGTTTCCTAATTGCCCCCAGTCTTTGATGTGCCGGTTTCCTAATTGTACCTAACCTTTCAAAGACAGACTTATGCAGTGATTTCTCACAATTTTGGTCAGAAGCATTTTCGGTGAATGAGTTGTCATTTTCGCTCACGTAATTGCTTGTGGCTCGTTTTATGGTGATGCGAACAGGTTTAGGCCGTTGAAAACCAAGACCTTCTCGACTTTTTCCACCACTTTGTGAGCTAGAAGATCCTGACGTATTTATTCTCAAAGGAGAGCCATTCTTAGGATCATATCCTGCCTTTATCAAAAGCTTGAAAGCATTTGGTCCAAAATGCTTATGTTCGACTTTATGTGATAAAGTCTTATGTTCATTCAAATCTCCGTGGACTGGTCGAACGAATCCCTTAAGGGGTGGTTGGACCATACTGGTGAGGCTAAGCTTTGTCAATGGTAGAGTAAGTCCACTCATCCCTTCACCTTTCACATGTGAGACATCATCGGGGCAGATCTGCGGAGGCAATTCTTCCCTGTTAGGATTTTTCACTTGATTTCTTGACTCAACGCCAAACGAGTCTGATCCTTTATTTACATCCTTCATATGTTCCTTGTAATACTTGGAGTCAGCAAAATAGGATTCGACTTCCGTGAATGGTTTGTTATCTGCAAGAACCTTGCTCACTACTCCATTTTGGCAATATTGGAAGCATTGGTGTAAGGTCGAGGGAACTACACCATTTTCATGTATCCATGGCCTTCCCAAAAGCAATTTGTAGGACGTCTTGGCATCAATAACATGGAAGAGCGCTGTCGATGACATATTGTCAATCATCAACTCTAATCTCACAATGCCCATTGCTCTTTGCCCTCCTTGGTTGAAGCCTTGGATCATCAGTCGACTACTAGCGAGGTCTTCTACAGGTATTCCTACTTCTCTCATGGTATGCAGGGGCAAGATATTGACGGCAGAACCACCATCAATGAGTATCCTTTTCACCTTGTGCTCACGAGTAAAGCCAGACACGAACAATGGTCTGTTGTGAGGCTTAGATCCAAGTAAGAGATCTTCATCATTAAAGGAGATAGTTGTCATACAATCAATGGGTTTTGCTACTTCGGTGGAAACACACGTTTTGTTCGAAGGTTCTTCTAGTGAGGGTTGGTCAATTTTCTCTCCATGATCTTCGCCAGACGAGATAGTGTTGACATTTTCGTTTTCCTCATCTAGTGAAATCTTCCCTTCCCGGGCCAATTTCATGACCTTCTCCTTGAAGACGAAACAATCTTGTATCGGGTGACTCACGAGACGGTGGTATTTGCAGTACTTGGGGTCGTCCGAACGACCTTCTTCTTCAGGTCTCTTCATTTCAGGCAATTCGATTAAATTATTCTTCAACAAGTCATCAAATATCCCAGGGACATCAGAGTTGAGGAACGGATACTGCTTTGCCATCAGTTCCTTCAGAGTCGACCTTCTTTGCTCATCTTTTGTCGGAGCGTTGTTTGTTGGTGTATAATTCACCTTTTCTTTGTCCTTCGCCACCCTTGGTACTTTGATCTTTGTGACGCTCGTTACCATTGCTTCTTTACCTTTGAATGGAGGCTTACCCCCTCTCTTGATGTCAATCCTACGCGATTCTTGTACAGGAGGACCTTCAATTCCACTTGAAGCCATACTTAGTTCCATGTCATGGGCTCGAGTTGCTAGTTCTTCAAATGAGCGTGGCATAATTCCTTGAAGAATGTATCGAAGACCCCATTGCATTCCTTGGATGCACATCTCGATTGCTGAAGCCTCGGACAATCGATCTTTGCAATTGAGACTCAAATTCCTCCATCGATTGATGTAATCCATGACGGCTTCTTCTTTCCACTGACGTGTGTTGGTGAGCTCAATCATGCTAACAGTTCTTCTTGTGCTGTAGAAACGATTAAGGAATTCCTGCTCCAGTTGATCCCAACTATCTATGGATCCAGCCTCCAAGTCAGTATACCAATCGAATGCATTGTTCTTTAGTGAGCGAACAAATTGTTTTACCAGATGGTCGCCATAGGTTCCAGCATTGTTGCATGTCTCAACAAAATGCGCCACATGTTGTTTTGGGCTGCCTTTACCATCAAATTGTTGAAACTTGGGTGGTTGATATCCTGTGGGCATCCTCAAGTTATCAATCCTCCGTGTGTATGGCTTACTGTAAGTGAAAGATGATTTGGAGCTTTCATCAAGTCTCTCCTTCAGGGCACCCATGATGAATTCTTTTAATTGACTAGCTGGGATTGTCCCTTCTGGGGAGATCGACACTTCTTCATGGGTTGATTTCATCTTCAAGTTTGATTGTGGCTGTTTGTATAGTGATTCTTCATAGCGTTTCTCTCCCACTTTGCTGGTTTCGGCCTCTTCTTTATTCAAGAGTTTCTCAATCCTAGATTCTCGATCTAAGAGCTTTGCAATTTTCGAGTCTTGTTCTTCAGTGCGTTTCATGAGGAATTCCATGGATTTTGCCAAAGTCATCAACTGAAATTCCAACATCCCACTATTCACAACTGGGTTTGATGGGGGAACCTCCTGATTGCGAGGAGATGGTGGTTGGGAGTCGTTACTCACAGAGGCTTCATCTCCATCATTTTCACCAGTGTTTGTACCAGGTGCCTTGAGGACGGCTTCCGAAGCATGGACATTCACGGCTAGTTCTTCGGCATCTTTGGAGCTTACATCTCCTGACACCTGTGAAGTACTCTTATTTGTTTTTCGGACCATTTTTCCTTGTTTCCCTTAGATGATGACTAGAGATGAGAGGTAGAGATGTCCCACTGGGCGTGCCAAAGATCTGTAGCAAATAAAATTGCACAAATGAAATTTTATTGA
>JAYMSR010000022.1:0-54500 GCA_036897825.1 Plantago rigida
AAAATTTTTTCTCAACTGCAATCGTAGTAACAAGTACCTAACATGTTCATTTTTTTTTTGCAATTGATATGCTTAACTTTATCTTTTTGCATTTACTGAGTTTCAAAATTCTCTTTAGATAGTGCTAATTACTTACAATTGAAACTTCTAATTCATCAAACCCAACATCATTATCGATTAGAAGAAATTAAGAAAATCGGTAGATGATATTTTAGTAGCGGGGCTCCGCGTGTCACTTTTGCTAGGGAAAAAAGACTCTTCGAGCACCCAATTCTACCATTGTATAATTGTATATAAAGATCTATCTCTACACTGAGAAAATGCAAACATCCTCGCTTCGACCTAAAGAAATATTGACTTACCTAAATAAGGGCAAAAGGACAACGAGGGGCTTCTTTTATTTATTGGATTGGCAGGGTTGTCAAAGTCTAATAAGATTACATGATGACAACGGCACAAGCTATTCTAAATTCCACTTTTAGTGACATGTATCCAAGCGGTAAGTATACAGCAATAAATAGGTATAAATCAAAAAAGAAGTAAGAGTTGGGGAAGCTTTCCACTCGTCTGGCTAATAGAAAACAAAAGGAATACAGTCCCAATAATGAATGTTAGTTATAGATCTAATAAATAGAAATAAGAAATTCCAAATTCAGAGACTAAGCATATTAATACACTACACTATATATTCTATTATTCATTTTTGTTCTCGGGGTCTACGCTCACAACTCTTTTCTTTCTTTTTCTACGTTTTTCTTTTCTTTTTATTATGTATGAATTTTGAAACAAACAAGGAACCCATACAAACAAGGAACCTATTCTCTACGTGTATAGGATACGTGTAGAAGTAGAAGGAAATAGAATGAATTCTTTAAGAAAATTAGAAGCATGCTTTTGGAGCTAGTAAGTAGTATAAGTGAATCTAAAGGCTATAATATAAGACTCAGAAAGTAAAGGACTAATGTGCGCTTCTTTCTTATCCTATCGAAAAGAAAGGATTAGGTGGGGATTGGATCTATTCCATAGTAAACATAACATATTAGACATTTGATAACTGGAATATACTCAAAGAGGATAACAATGCAAACTAAGAACTAGAAAGACTTGCTCTTACAACTCTATAATAGACTCTATAATATACAACACTATACTATTGACTCCCACTTAACCAACCTTAGAATTAACCTTGTAGAATTTTTTCTATTTATTTGCTATTTGCATGCTATGAGTAAGTAGTAGATAAGCGGGTAAAGGGGATTACAACTAAAAATCATTTATACAACTACATAAGGAACGTATACAACACCATACTATTCGGACTATAAATAACTAAGTGTATTCACGGGTCAACATATCCCATACATAGAATAGAACCCATAATATTTCTTATTCACTTTGGTGTGTTTCTAGAATCTATTTATCTATGGACTAGTCAATTTAAAGAAGAACAAAAATACAAGGCTAACATAACAAACTAATCGGTTTCGTATCTGGCAAGTGTGTTATTTCGACGTCTGAAAGACAACTAATTTATGACTAGACTAAAGAATTTCCAATTTCACATCATAGTATAGGGCTCTTCCACGAATACTAATCCAATCTTTGTTTTTAGGTGTCAAAAATATAGGAGGAATAGGTTGTTTTTTTGTACGGGTTGTCTATGATTGATTTCTACGTTCTATATACAATTATTATTATACAATACAAGAGAATTATTTGAACTGATTTGGCGGTTATGGGTTCTTTATAACAAGATTTAACAACAAGAAATGAAAACCACTTTCGCTGCAAGCAAGCCAGAATGACTGTCTAACTGCCTATAAAAAACATATAGATAGTTCAAATAGAAAGATAGAAAAGTGCAAGAGTAGTAGATACCAACCAGAAAAGGCCCAACAACCAAATACAAGGAAAAACTGAATTAGATTCTTGGACTAAAACTAAAGTGAAGATAGTACAAAGCCTAGTAAATACGATTCCTTAGTTTACAACAATTTAGGTAAATCTTATAGGAGTCATGCATACTACTTCCTTGATATGAAAAGACACGATCCCGAAAATACTAAAAAGCAAATATAGAGAAATTAATAATACATGGGAGTTACAGGCACGACTTCCCTTTGCCAACATTTCTACATCAAAGTGTCTGATAAATTCTATTTTGTGTTGTGGTATGTATAAGATTTTCTTTCTTGTTTAGCCCTCGATTATTTTTCTTTCACAAATTAGGAATCTTTAGTTTGATTCTTTTACTTAACACAAAGACAAAGAATGTAGTCAACATCATTATAGAATACTTTCTTTTCTTAGTATAGTATTAGTAGACCTCTATAAATCCACTTATCTATTGTATAATATTGTATAATAGAAATAGAAACTTCTTTTTCACTTTCACTCACATCCTTACCTAATAGAATGTGTATAGAATTTCGAATGAATCTTGACTCTTTTCCAAAGGAGTGTATAGAATAAGAAACCACAATCCTTGTTAGCGTACTTGCTTACCTCACTCATAGAGTCAAAGGGGAGAATCTCGGTGGTTTATGCATGCACTTTTTAGTTCGAGTATCCATTCACAGAAAGACAAGAAGAAGAATAGGAAAGGTCATCTTTTTATACTTGTGGTATTGTTGTTTTTTCGTTCTAATTCTTTTTTTTTTGTATTTCTTATGTGTCAAGTTGGGCTCCTTCTTATTTTATTAGTAGTAGTATGTTCGATATAGTGTTGTGCGTAGTGTCCTAATAAATCCAGGGCAAATTTTTTTAGTACTATATACATAAAAACTATCGCGAGAAAGTCAAATTTAGATAGATATGCTCCCTTTAAACTTTTAAGTCCTTAATGTTTTACTATTTAGAAAACTACTGAGTTAGACTATATATTCTCAGAGATCTTCTTTGCAAAAAAATATAGCAAATATATCGGATCATTACAACACAACATACGCATTCAGAAATAGAATAGAAAATCAAAACTCACAGAAGGAGAACTCCAAAGCTAGATAGAGAGTTTTTCCGGGTCGAAACACTTAGTTTCATTAGAATCTAATCAATACTCTAAAAGGACAGATTCCGATTGTTATAGTTAGTTATAGGTGGAAAACAACGAGAATTTTAGTAGAATAAACAAGACGTTTAAGTAAACACTATACGTATTATATATATAATATATAGTAATAACCAGCAAAGGCCCACAAATAGACACGGGGATATTAGTTCTTTCCAAGATGAAGAAACCATTTTTTTCTATTTTTGCGAAGTCAATTTCCTTTCAATTTTTCATTAAAAAGCCCTTACCGCCTTTTATGGAATAGAATTTTTTACGTACATTAGTCTGAGGAATATTTCTTGTACTTCCTGAGTGTCTTTTTTATGAGCTCCCACTATGCTCGTGTTGGTATGATATCCCCTATTATGAACTTATGAAATGTTTCCTTTTCATATTTGACTTATACTTTGATATGGATACACCAGTTTACTTTTTCCTATTACCCTGCTCAAGCATTTTTGGAGTTATTTATTGCCCACTAACCCAAATCATCTTAAAACAAACAAGGTGTGCGCTATTTAGAGTTGACTCAGGCCTGTATTTTTTCACGTATTTGAGGACTTGTCAATTTGTATTTCTATTGGAAATGATTCTTGGAGCTGACTGTATCTCTTTTCATTTCAAGGTCTGGGTTTTCCGAGCTTAAATCTACTCATTCATAACATTCATAAGTCTACATATTTAGGAATGCTGATCATAGCTATTGACTCGGGGGAAGTCTCTAATATACCTTCCTAGACCAGAGACCTACCTTCTTTATGTCTTTCTGCAAAAAATGTTGCATTCGTTTTTTCCTCCTCTGGCCGTCTCTTCGCCCCTATTAAGTACTTGGTGTTGATTACAGAGCAGCCCAGACCCTTTTTTTTTATACTAGGGCCTCTATCTTTATCTTGTGTCTTTGAGCACGTCACTCTATGCCTTGTTTCTAATCGTTGTCTATTTTCATTATCGGTGCTAGAAGTGGATATTCAACAATGAAATATTTCCCGTGAAATGTAAAATGGAAGGTATGAAAACGTCTATTTATTAGTCGATGTCGAAATTCTTAAAAAGGGCATTTTCTGGTTTAACCTTTGTTTTGTGTGTGATCGTTCCAACAATCTACTTGACTCTTTCCACTCGGCAATATATTCTTTCTAGTATTCTATCTAATATTTAGTTACACTTTACATAATTCTGTTTGCTCTACCAACGTCTAGTAAATGTTTTTTCTATTCGACAATGTATTTCTTTGAGGAGCCCCCTTTTTTTTTTAGATTTTCATATAGTTTTCTAATATGCGGTGACATAACGAAGAGTGTAGCCTGGAGTTATATCTATTACTCTTCTATTATTTATGTCGCTTATGTCCCTTTTGGGATACCTTCTAAAAGAATCCAATCGATATTTCCGAATTTACCCATTTCAGTTAGATTCGATACTTGACTCTTTATGACAACATTTTTCTTGTCTTTTCATTTCCCACGGTATCCAGATCTATTCTTTTTCCGTTACTATGTTGGGATTTATTTGACTTGTGGTAGATATTTTATAGACATGATATTTAGATAAGCAAGTCTTATTATTACTCGTAGCCATAGTATAGTATAGTATAGTAGCACAGAAGCAGGGATGTTGTATACTTCAAGATATTCAATAATGACTCTTACTGAAAATCATTTTTTAGATTTATACAAGCTTGGGGGAAATTTGACTCTGCTTAAGCATTCTGGATCATATTCATCGGTTGAGATAAGAGAAGGACTTTTCTTTATAGAGTATTTATTTACGGCAAAGTAAAGTTGGAACCAATATACAATTGATTTCTACGTGTTCTAAGTGAAAAAGTGGAAATGGGGATGTAGACCCTAAATGAAATATTGAAAAAAGATTGAGACAAGAATCAGACTAGAAAGAGAAGGGTCAGATATTTTGTTAGTTTGTTAATATCTAGGATTAATAATAAGAGCTAAAAAAGGTCATTAAACCCGTATTCAGGCAATATAGCAATGATTACGATTCGAAAGTCATGTTTGGAAAAGAACGAGTACCAATAGAAATATCCGGTAAGAGAATCCTGGGTCACTTTCTTAAGACATCCACCAAAGAGAAAATATTTCATAATGGTTCGGAATACAACCTTTCGCAAACAAAAAGTTAAGAACTAAATATAGAAGAGACAAGTAAGTGAAGTTCAAATGCAATGGTTTCCGATTTAGCATTATCCTTAAGTAATAAATAATCTCTGCCAAAGAAAGAATGAATGGCATTCACTCATGAAGCTTTATTACAGTTAGAATACAGAATACAGGGTATTCATTACGTATTTGGTTGTCAGCATGCATGGTAAAAGGGCAACTCAAAAAAAAATGAGTGTTGTTATAAGATGAGTTATAAGAATAAGAGAGACCATATCTTAACACAACTAAGGGAAGCACAGCAAAATAATTACTACTCTTGGTTAGTTTAGTCCCAAGATTGTTAGTTTCAATAAATCGAGTAAGTACTAGGTATTATAAACTTCACTCGAATGCTCGCTCATTATCTCAGATATTTTCTTTCTATTTCTAATATTTCAGAAAAGAATACCCGCCCAGCCTTGATTACGAAGGAAACATGTATCAAAGAACAAAAAAGATTTAGAAAATTCTATGAAAACCAATGAAAATCAAAGTGAAAACTTTTCTATATTTCTATATTCATAATAGGGACAGCAGCCTATATATATATTAGATATATATTACGAAAGTATTTAAGTATGCCAAGCAACAAGAAAGAATACTAAAAAAATGACGCGTCTTTTCTCACCAAGTGTCCTTTTTCCGATATTTCTATAATAGTTGCATATAATAGTTTGCATAGATAAGGATATAGTAACACGTAAGAAGGTAAAATCTTAGGCTTCTAATTCGCAGCGGGGTAGAGTAGTTGGTTAACTCATCAGGCTCATGATCTGAAGATTATAGGTTCAAATCCTATCTCCGCCTTCTTTTTTGTTTTCGTTATTTCTAATTTCTAAGAAATACTCCATTAACAAAGAAGTTTGCCAATAACTTACATTCGTCAAGACAAGACAAAAGAACCCGTTATGTCGGAATTAAAGAATTCAAAGCTACTTAGATACAAACAATACAATTACAGACAGCATTTCTAAAATAAGGGCATATAAATAAGAAAAAAAAAAGGCTTCATTAAGGCTACGTAGGATGGCAGATAATATTCTAGCACCCTAGTATACGCCAGAAAAATAGAGAAATAAGAAGTTCCAAATAATAAGAGGAGGAGTCAAATTTGTGTTTTCAACAGGATATGTATGACAAAACAAATCAAAAAATTTGTAGTATACATACATCCAAAATTAGAAAGAAAGAAGAGAGAGAATACCTAATACTAGACTACTATAGAATAAGCTATAGAATAAGAAATGAAAGCGTGAAATGCTCCCTACACAAGACAACAAGAAGAAAACTAATAATTAAGGACTACTCCCCGATAAGAACAATGAGTCTAATAACAAAGAATTATTTCTTCCAACTACCCAGGAAAATATCTTAGTTGAAGATTGTTCACGCCACAGGCAAAAAAAGACAACAAAAAGTCATACTTTAGACCTCTCTTTTCTTTTGTAAGAACAAGTTATTCTATAAATTACAGAAGCCATTTCTAAAACCAAGTGCAGACCAGTAGAACATTTGAATCTCTATTCTTGCTTCTAACTTCTAAAGCCAACCTAATAAGGGGGCGGTAAACTCAATTACACTTTGCTTTCGATTCTTTTCGGGAAGAACTCTTTTTCTCTTATTTCGCAATACGCAATATCTATTTTCTAATCTAGATTTTTTATTAGTACTTACTTAACTTAGCACAAAAAATCATTCTAGATAATATAGTCTTTAGATAATATAGTCTTTCTTTGAAAATCCTATATTTGGGAATACACCACCTAACTTTTTAGAAATATGTTGTTTATGCCTGTGCCGAAGATTCACTTTTTCTAGAAAGAAGAGTGGTTAATCAATAACAAACAACGGGGTATGGTATATATATCTCTATGGAATAAATTTGTTTCATTTTGTACTGTGTATATATATGAAAGGTGGGTTATATTAATTAAGCTGGTAAACTAAACTGCATATTAGTTTGGAGGGTTTTCATGTATGTATGCTGTGTCTCCGAAATCTCCTATCTGTTGGAAATACTCTTCCCCTTTAACTCTTTCTTTGCCTTGGAGTAGGTATTACTGGATATATATCTAATATAGCTTCTTTAAATAAATATCATACACAGCAGTGTGCACGTAGTTTTACTATATTAATTAGTAATTAGAATATGAAATCTATTAATTCTATATAATATGAAAGTAGTAAAGGGTAGTGTAGTGATAAGATAAGCGGTAGATATTCCATTTCAATGAGGGAAATGTTTACCAGTCAGTAATTAATGAGATAGAAATGCTTTTTTAACCAAACAAAAGAGAAAAGCAAGTCAAAGATTTCTGGTTACAGAGGATTTGACCTCACCAAACAATTCTTTTTCCCACACGTAGCACCAAGAATTCCATCTATCTGGGAAGATCATAACACGCAACAAGGTCGTAATGATTTTTTCTATTTTCTAATTCTACTCATCACCAATGAACCATGTAGAGAGTATGGCTAGTCCCTACTATATTTTTATTTCTTTATGATGTTGTACTTTTTTCCGGTTATCTTTGTATTATATGTATTTTTGTTTATTAAAGTAGAAGGCAAAAGTTCCTTTACGCCGCGAAAATGACGAATCTAAATAAGTCTTTCTCGAATAAGCTCTAGGGATTTCCTAATTAATTAATATGGTACTTACAAAGTATAAAAGTTTGTTAGTAAGAAAAAAGAACTCTGATGAATTAACAATTAGAATTATTGATAAAAAAAACAAGAACTTTTTTTTGTAATTTAAAGGTCCTGAAAAGCACAACGCAGATTCCCTATACTATACTATACTATACGCCCGCATTTTTGCCAGACATAGAATAACTAGGAAATATTCCCCCTTAATAGGACACGAGATACCAAACTACCCGGAGTCTTTCTTTTTCTTTTTATCTGTTCCCGAGTACAAGATCTGGTGTTGTCCTATCCTTTTCCCGAATTTCTGTCCTCAAAGTCATAACTATATTGTTCTTTCTCTCCCGGGTCTCTGTCGAACAATTCTTAGTGTTCGTAAAAATATTTCATTCAATTCAGCAATAAAGTTGGGTTTTGGTCCCGGGGTTGGAAAATGCCTTATTTGTTTTTTATATAGTTCCTTGTAGTTCAAGATTGGTAGTATTCATTTTGTTTGTGATAGTTCCATTTCTCAATGATCTGTTCAGTGGGTTGCCTAGTAGGACACATTATTATTATTATTACAATCTCTTTAAATAAAGAAAGAGTGAGAACTCACTAGTTATGGTAATTACTAGAATCTAAAACGAGAGTTTACTGGTCGGCAAGTAAGTAGCAGGCATAACGACTACTTCTTACTAAGAGTTTTGGTTTAGTTCGGCAGACAATAATCAATACTATATTAATCAATGGTAGGATCTATATTTTGTTGATAATAGACATTTCTGTAAGGCGATAGGAGAGGACTTGGCTTGGGTAAAGCTATTTGTCGTTTCTTGCCCTTCTCTCTTTGAGATTTTATTAACTTTTGGTATTTTTGGTACATTTATTAATGCACTTAGTCTTCTTTCTTAAGACTCTTTACTCAGGATTTAAAGAATAAGTTAGATAGGATGATGTAATGGTCAGGTGAGATTCAGTCTTCTAATTGCCGATTCTAAATACCTAGATAACAAAGAAAAAAAAAAAAGAGAGTATTCAACCAAAATACATCTATACAATATATTATGAAATATTGTCTTTTCCATACATGCCGATTTACGCAAAGATTTCTATTTTATGGTTATCGCAAGTCTTTACTTCTGACTGAGGATACTGCTTGCTTCTTTCCTTATGTCTCGGTCCTCTCTAGTTCCTTATTCTATTTGACACCTAACTAACATTCATATTGGTTTTGTGAGTGACTATAATAAAATACCTCTAATTACCATATCCAACATTAAATAGAGTTCTCTAGTTGTATCACTTTTTACTTAGACCTATACTCTTTTTCATTTCTTTTTGGAGCAGAACTCGCAGTTTAAAGCCTATAAGAATGAATACCTTTCATTTTTCCCCGAAACACAAGAAATCCATCCTTAAGTTTGGCTTCTTTTCCATCATTTTTTGTTAATGACACTTTCTACAATATTACCGAAATTCTAATTGAAATAGAAAATTAGGATGACCAAACACCTAAAGAAGTTAACATATTTTGTTGCAAAGAAAAGAACAAACAAGAAGAACTCTCCATAATATGAAAGTAAGAATTTTCTATCCCCTTCAAAAACTATAACAAAGCTTTCAAATTGTTGTAAAAGCTTACAAAGTGAATCGCGATAACTCGCACGTAGCCTCGGTTTTTTTTTGATTCTACTAGTGGCTAATGTAATAATAATAAATAAGGGAAGTATAAAACTTTCTGTTTACCTTATTAACTCCTCTGAGTACGACTAAAGACTTACTTGAATTATGTTAACTATATTTCACTCTATTAGATTTGACTTTATTGGCATATTGTTGCGACTATAAATTCCTCGTTTAGAATTGTGCCTGTCTTTTTTTCTAATCTTCCTATTAATAAGCAATAGAACGTCTTGGAAGTCATATCTCTTTTTATATATAATTAAGTATAAGTACACTTAGTTTGTTTGTACATACAATACGTTAGATTACATTTACCAGTGATCATAATTTCTTCTTTTTTCTACTTCTCAAAAAAAAAGTATTGGTCCATCTGTTAGCGACCTCCTTTGTTATACATTTTTCTAGTCCCACCTTGCTCTTATTTAGCGATAACCCACACTATTTCTTATATTCTCTTCGATTTTATGATACTCAGTTTCCAAATCACGGTTGCAAAACGACGCATTAGCCTTTATGTTAGATGCCAGAATAACCGCCCAAAAAAAAGCCGTTGAGACTGTTTCCTACGGTATATATGTCCTATTGTTATTAATTCTGTATACTTGAGTTAGTTGGAAGTTAAGACAACTACTTATTTATTTATTTATTTACCCAGTTACAAGTTACAAGAGGTCTCTTGAAGATGAAAAGAAATATACAACCCTGATATGGATGAAAAACTTTCAAAGTCTACAAATAAATTGATGTAGGGGAGTACACGAATCCTTGCTTGCGTATGAGAGAAAATGCGATATTGTTAACAATAAAGAAAATAGAGGGGGTAGAGAACATTTTACCAAGATTTTACCTAGAAAGTGAGTGAGGTGCAGAATTAGAATTAGGGATAACCATATTGCAAACTATCACAGCTTAAAGGAGATTATCTATACATACATACAGCTACGAACGGTACAACGGCAGGTTTTCTATGAGAATGATTTCATTACAAAAAAATAGATGCCCGAGGACGATAATGGTTTCTCTCCCTAAATTCCTAAGTAGGCCAGGATCACACATATGTCTTTCTTTGCCAGATACATAACATAATAATAATAATACATATACTTTTTTGAACATGTATATCTCTCTTGTTTTTCCCATTTTTATTGTGAAGGAATGTCTCTTCTTCTTTCATTTCTTTTTTCATTTAGAATATCTGCTTCGTGACGGTTTTAAAGCTATGCACACTACTTTGACTACTTTATTGATTTTTCCCATCAATTTTCTTCTAAGGCAAATAACTATGAAGTTACAAAAACAAGAGTCTAAAATTAATACAATCACAGACTACCATATCAAGAACATATCAATTAGATTCAATTAATTAGATATTGCTAAGTCAGTCATAAATATCAAATTGATCTTTGATTTATACGAGATTGATTCCTTGAATATGTAGTGAAAAGTGATTCTTTTCACTTAGGAAGAACTCTATACAAGTGTACAATGAATGAGATCTATTTTGTGGAAGGAGTTTCTTTCTTGTCATCCATGTCTTTATCTTTGAACGAATATTAGCGTCCACCCTGGAGTCTTCTTTTCGAGAGAGGATGGATGATTTCCTAGAATTTGAATGAATGAAGGCGCTTAATCTGAAAAAGTGTATATGACGAAATAAGGCAGGCATGATGACTCTTTACTACAGGGAACATTCATTCCCAGAATCTTCTAGATTCGGTTTTTTATGAGTGGAATATTGATTGTCAAAAGGAAATATTATCTTAGAAGTAAGTTGAAAGATGTACTACCTTTATCTACAACAAAAGACCAAAGAACCTATCCGAATTTAGTTTCTACTTATTCTGTTTGTATCTAGTTGTTTATGCCTTTATTGTTATACAATAATGACCAGTATCGCAGGGATCTCTTCTTACTCAGACTTCTTTACTCTTCTCAATGCCATAAACCTATAGAAATACAAAAAGGCAACCCCATGATTCTTTAACACATGCCAACATATGAGTCCACTACTAGTCCCGAAAAGCATTGCTTGGTGATAGGAGCTGTGTGAGTTTATTGTCCAGTACTTATTTCTGTTTCTTTTTCGTTGGTTTAGAATCTAGTTCAATTTCATTTCATCCATATCTAGCAATAACTCTATATATTATATACGTGACAGGATTGTGGATGGGAATTCTTCTTTCTATTTGGTTAGGTTTCTCTAGTTAGACTTATTGAAGAAGCATTATACTAATTTGTATACTTTCATTCTATTTGTTACTCTTACTGAATGGTGGATGGCCTTGCAAAACAGAACGCTTTTTAGAAATTTCTATATTTTTGAGAAATTTATATATATAGTCTAAAGAATATTCAGGACACCCTACACCTATGTCTGTCTTAATTGAAACAAATGTATTCTGCTGTATTCTGCGCAAAAACCTCTTTGTGGGATATTCAAAATCAAAAATGTCCTGTATTAGCTAGAATTTCTCAATAAACGAAGCCAAAAAGAAAAAGAAGGGATAATAAGAAGCGTTGCACCTAAAAATAAAATGCATGGAATGTGAAATGCACACAATTAGTAAAAAAGAAGGATCTATGAATACTACTAGGGAGCGGGCCTAAGATATGCAAAGAAAGACGTACCTTTCTAATTTTGAATCCACTAGCGAGAATTATTATTTAGGGAAAGAATATACAAACTATTCCCAGATCCTTCTTAGCTATTTCTCCGACCTTTATACTGGGTTTCTTTAGAATATGGTAAAGTCAGTATAAGTCACGAAGATAATATTATTCCTAGTTGTAGGTAGATTTATGCAGCAAGTGTGCAAATAGAAAGAAGTCCAGTTCAAGGAGCGGAAACTCATTTTTAGAATAGCAGAACATTAAGAATAATAAGGTATACGCTTCTATTGTAGTACCAAGAATGAAATCAAAAGGAAAGTATGAAATTGACTAGAAAAACGCGATATTCAAAAATCTACACTACAGTTCCTATAAGGCATTTCAACTAAGATGTACAGGACAAGTATCATATTACTTGACTACTTTTTTTGCATAGCATAAATACTTTAAAAGCAATGGTGGGATGAGAGACTATTATTGCCTAACTCTGTCTGTTATATATACCCAAATTAGAAATTATTCCATGTATTTTGTATATTCTTCCTTGCTATATTTGAGTTATTGTTAGACACAGCATCTCTTTTTAGATACAACAGTTCCTCTTTTTTGAAAAAGCAGCTATAGTTTTGGAAATGTTAGGTTAGGGCTTTAATTTGCTCTCGTCGAATTGCCCTTATTGATCTAGTTTTTTATTTTGATACTTTAAAGAGGAGAGGGTTGCTATATTTCAATAATTGAGGAAAAAAAGAATTTGGCATACTTGTGGATATGTAGTAGTATGTTATAGTGAAATGAAATTAGATTAGATAGAAATGAAAACAAATGACAAATACAGACTTTGTCAAAAGAAAGTTGAGAATCCAGATGGAGTATGAAAGCCTACACATTATTATCTTACTATACAAATATACGAGTATCATAAAGATATGAGACTTCTTTTCTCCAGAATTGAAAGAATTGAAAAAACTTGGAAAAGAATCCCTCTGTTGGCAGTTGTGGCTAAAAGGGATACATTTATGTAATATAATAATGCTCTGATGGTTTGGAGTCCTCGATGAATATCTCTCTTTCACGAACAGTAGGACACACCAACCACCTACGTCGGTCGCTATGGCTTGTTGTTGTTGTATAAATAAAGTATACCATTCGTTAGCTTGGCATTGATTCATTGAATTTTATAGATGACTAATTGTTTGTTGTTTTGCGGGAAATCTCTACCCTTTCATTCATGGACTTTTTCTCCCAGGCCTGTACTTCATTTTTGCGGCTTTGACTTTTTTTTACTACATTGTCATACATAATTGCCCGGTTCCCTACTACATAGAACTAAGCTACTTTTTTTTATTTCCTTTCTTATTTCTTTTATGTTTTGAACCCTGCATTCGTGAATCTGAAATCTTATATGTTATCTTATATGTTATCCACCTCCACCGTACAAAACGTGTATGAGTTGTAGATATCTAATTCTTCTGGGTCTACGTTAACGTTATTGGGATAGGGATATTGGATAAAAAGAGGACTATTCTGAAAGAAATATGTAAGAAATTTGCAAAAGATATCGATGACTTAAAAAGAGAGACCGGTGTTCAAACGTTGGATCCGCATTTACTACTAAATGAAAACTAAATGAAAGGGAAGAGATTCAATCCAGGAGGATCTATCTATCTATCTATATGTCACCCACAAAGCTGCCTAACTACACTACTAGAACCTCGCAAATAGCGTAATAAATAGATAGAATAATTGGGTATAGGGTATATATAAAAGCACATGCTGTACTAAGGGATTCATAATGATTTGTTACTTGTTCACTTCCGGTACTATGAATCTTATACGGACTTTCATGCCTATACAATTATACCTACTAATAAGATAGAAGATCTACGAGCAAAAAAGCAAGCTTAAGTAGTACAAGGCGGGATCTCATGCATGTTAGTGGAATAATCGGATCATCATGTCCATACCCAAGAGTTAAACATACGTAGATATAAACCGGCATCTAACCCAACAAGAATGTATAGGCTTTTCTAAAAAATAGAATATCTCGACAACAACAACAACAGCGCAAAGGATAAGTACAAGGAAGGATCCAATCAAGTAAAGAAGCGAACGTGCAGGGGTTCATAACAAATACGGGGGCAAGTCTAACAAATTTAAGTAGAACTCATCCAAAGAATGCTATTCTAAAGGTACATTCGTATACAGTCCCATTTCCAGACCAGATATAATACATAATAAATTACACGTCCAATCGAAGGAAAGATGAAAAGAATATATATATATATTCAAAACAACGAGACTTCTGTCCCTTATTATGTTATATGACTATGACTGATATCAACATTTAGTGCTAGGTAATGTAATACAGCTATGACCAAATAGACTAAGAAAAAAAAAGCCTACAACTATCTATTTTCTTGCTAATTAAAGAAAGATATAGAAGAGTATAGATAAAACTTACACGATAGAAAACTATTCTATATTCTAATAGATTCTATTGGAAATACTAGAATAATCCCTCACGGGAAAGGAGTAAAGAACTAAATTCATCTTGTTGATTCCTATGGAAAATCTCTGCTGTGCTGTGTTCAAATGAAATTCTATTTGTTTTGTGGCTTTTTCTATGTATCTTCTTCATTCTTTCTGTTACTTGCCGTTGAGATCCTTCTATAACTGTCTGCGACGATTCCTCCAATTAGAACCTCAGCCTTTATTTATTCGATTTGGTTCTCACACAACTGCGGGTACTCAAAAGACATTACCCACAAATTACCAAATATTGGAGCTCACAGACAGATAGATTGCTGGTATATTTCTTTCTATTTTTCTTTTCTGCATTAGACTCTGTATTAGATTTAGATTTCACAGGTTCCATACCTCTTAAGCTACTTTTTTATTATATATATAAGAAATATATAATAAAAAAAAAATAGATATCTAAAAAAATAGATAGATATATATATATATATAATATTACCAGTGGACTAGAAATAGTCGAACAATGCTTTCCTTTGTCATGTCTTTCATATCTTGTCATTTTTGTTTGCTTAAGCTTCGTATTCCGTTTCTGCCTGTGCTTAAAAACTAGAGTGTACCTACCTTCTATCTATCAAAACTCTATATAGCGAGATATCTTGTATGAGATATAGAAAAAATCTATTTTCCAGTTAGATTCTATTTGATATCTGTTTGATTTGGTTATGGCGTGTATCCCTTTTCATTCTTGATTGCTCTTTATTCCCATACTGGATTCCCTTATTCTGGATGAAATGACTTTGTGTTCGTGATCTTACCTACAGCAAGTTGACGAATTATGTTAGAATATCAGTATGTATTTATTAAAAAGATCTAGATCAAGTTAAGAATCGTTGTCTCTTCCTTCTTTAATTGAATTGAAAAAGGGATCGTCGTGGGATTTCACTACTTAAAAAGTACTAAAAAAGGACTTATTTGCGTCTTTTCGGTGGAAACTCTGTGAATCTTTCTTTGTTGTGTTGTCTTGGGTATTCGGTATATCATTAATATATCGTCACAAAGCTTCTTCCATTCTGTATATTTCGCACTGTTATATACGTTTTTCTTATTTTTTATTATACTAACCTTCTCATAGACCTTAGTTTAGTACTCCTTTTGCTATACTGTCTGGTCTAATTTCATTCTATTACCACTAGGAAGAACATTTTATCGACGGATTAAGTCCATGACTTCTAATCATAAAAATAAGAGTTTGCTGGTTTTTGTCAGTCTAATTTCTAATTTATCACCATAAGAAAAAAAAGGATTAGTAAAAGTAAAGGTAGTGGGTTAATATCCTGGCACCACAACTATTTTTGCAAGTTTCTATCTAGGTCGATAATCAATAATGTAATGATATGATTGTTATTTGATCTTGTGAATTTGTAGCCGATGGTGATATGATATGCACAGGTCTCTTCGATGCAAGTAAGACTCTTGTTATTATTCAAAAAAAAAAAGCTGATTACACCGCTTAATCTCAGACTTTTCTCTTCTCAATCAAATATTCCGAAACGAAATGGTTTTTTATTGCTTTATCTATGTATTTCTTCTGGGTTTGGACTATTACATACATGATAAAAAGAAACAAATGTTCTCAAGCAAGAAGTGGTTTCTCTATCTTCTATGTACTAGAAACTGTAATTACTGTATGTAAAAGATGATTTGGAAATGGGTCTCTACTTGCAAAAGAAAAAAATAATGACAAATAAATGTATTGTATTTCAATCGGTTACTTTGATTCTAGATTGCCCTAAATGTGGAATAAAATTAGAAGAAAAAAAAAAGTTCAGTAGTATTTAGAATATTTGAAAAAGATAGATATTCTTGATTCAATGACCCAAATCCTTCTTTTTCACCCCATGATTGATTCTATATCATTATACCCACTATTCTTCTTTGCACGTATTTTTTTTGTAACGGCAGCGTAGTGCGCTTTCCATAAGGATGTTTTTTAAAACACTCGCCAAATTCTGTATCCCCTGTTTCATTTTTTATACATATCACTTCACTACCACTAAGTAAGGGCATCAAACCTATAACAAAATGAACCATTTAAACATAACAAGGAGTTGTCGGATTAATCTCTTTCACATAGCTTTGAGCACCTACAATACAATACCCAAATAAGGTAGAAGTAGTTTGAGCCTTTCCACAATATCCGCACACATTATTAATAATTAAGACTCCAACCCAAGGTTCTTGGCCCTTTTGACTTATACTTGACCTTTCCGGGATAAATTCTGGCTTTGAATGCTCAAGATTTGTTGTTAGAAATGGATAAATAAAAGTTAGTGTTTTTTTGTTTTGATTATCACTAGTTTTCTGATGAGATACTCTTCATAGACTAAAAAGACTAAATTGTACTTTTTTTTGTATACAAAATCACTGGAATAAAAAACCAAAAGTAAAGTCAAAGTTCTTAGTCTTTCATGCATGAAGGGTATTCTACTAGAACATTGAGTAAGCAATAATAGAAATAATGTATTCAAATAAAGAAGTTGCTTAAAAGCTGTTCGACATAAGTCAAAATGTGTTGTTAAAACTATCAACCATTAATTCCATTTTTAGTCGAAGCCTTCTATTATCTAATCTATTTTCTGGATGAAATTTCTGGATGAAACAATAACACAATATAGTCTTCCCTTATATTACTTACTCTCTTCTTCTAGTAAACAAATAAACAACTAATCGTACCCAAGAGATTTCCTGATTAGAAGAGTAGGCCTCATACGAAAGATGTGTGTATAAATTAGAAATGTCTATAATAGAAATAGAATATATGCAGCAAGTATTATAGGCGTACAAACAAGAAAGTAGTTCGGGCTGAGATATCCATCTATCTTATCTAACTAAGATCAAAAAGAGGTTGTTTCCTTACTTGGTTGGACAGCAAGTCCTAACTCTTCTATGCTCCAGTATACGCCACAACAAAGAACTATATTTGAATGTTGTAACCCGTTTAAATATTAAATAAAAGAGCATATTTTCTTTTGGGTAGAAATCAATCTCCGTGCCTTTCTTGATGAACTAAAGAAAAGAAAGATAGCATTCCGCTTTCAGAGTCGGTATGTGGGATTCTAACTAACTAACTAGTGAGGTATTATTGATCAACCGAAGTAGTATGCAGAAAATAAAGAAGTCGCTCTATGCCTATTTCTTTCTGGACCAACGGGCAAAACAAACTGTTTTCATTTTAATAAATCCCTTATTTTGTTCTTTTATCAACGGAAAATTAGAAAAGAAAATTGTTGTGTACTCCTTTTTTCTTCTAAAATCATAATCTGTCTAACTACTAAGGTCAATTGTCCTAGTCTCTATTATTATGAAGTTTGTGTGCTTGGTATTTGTTCTCGGTTTTCACGTAGTTTAAGTTGTTTCCCATTCTGAATGATAGAGTTTTTGCCATATATATGTGCCGTAACACAAGGATGGCGCAGGAAAGCTATTTCTCCTTAGATTGAATACTTACTGGACACTCCCCCAAAAGATTCTATTAGGAAATACCACTAACTGAGTCAAAGGATTCCCCAAAATGAAAAAGGGGAAAATTCATTGTTTCTACTACCGTTCATTTACTATTTTCTAATCTAAACTAACCTGAACTCCTACAAATGCAAATAAAATTTCAATATTATCTCGGACTCCATTATCCACGTAAATCTTGAAGGCTGCTACTTTCCAATAAAATGCTTTTGTATACACTCTTAAATATGAAATAATAATTCCTAAAAAAAAGGGGGTTGTCGTCTTTCAAAAGATCACTCAGATACTGAAAAAAAGTAAACCCTCACAGAATAATAACAGAATAATCTAATTAAAACAAGGAAATAAAATAGTCTTTTGTCTAATAGATCTCGTCAGTGATTAGAGCTTTCGCAAAATGAAGGAGAGGAAGTGTCATCAATAAAGTACTTTTAGTTGTGAGAAGGGTAAGAGCAAACAAAGAGATTATGAATAGTTGAAGTCAATTCTCTCTCGAAGACCAAAGTTTTTAGAGTTTTGGGATTGGTTAAAACATATTTGAGTTGTTCTGCAAGTGGTAAAGTAAATAATTCTATAGTTAGTTGTAAACATGACAGTATTTTTAAAGATCTATAAGAGAGGGAAGTGCCTATGAGAAGGTATTTGCTTTTGACGTACCCCCTCCGTGTACCTTACTTTCTTACTTTTCTCTCTCTTTATCCTTCTTTCTGTTCTCTTTTTTTGTCGATACAGGAGGTTTCCCTGGACTCGATGTCCAAAGAGGAGCTCGTTGGAGGCATGGCCATATCGGTGAGTAGGGAATCCTGCTCCCAGGGAGCAAGCATAAGCATCCTATCCTGTCTGTCTTTCTATCCGTGATGGCTTCTGTCTCTTTCATTCATAGGCAGGAGGAAGAGCAAGATGTACTTAATCTTTCTTTATTTTACCAAGGAGTAAGCATGGCGTTTAAGGTTGGGAAGAAGAACGTCTAGAATTGACTGGCTCGATTCTATTCCGTGGCTGGTTTTAGGGCAAAGTGACAGGTACGCAGTGTTTTTGTGAGACTGGGTCTGACTGCGTAGTTGGAAGCCTGGTTCCGATCTTTGCTCCTGAGGTCTGTCTTGTTGTTTTATAAAAGGCGCAAACCTTTGTTTTTATGCCACTCCGCTAATCCCATATCTTTTTCGGGTTCAAGCTTTCTATCGTATCTAAGGAGAAGGAAAAGTCTATAAAAGAAGTCATTGATCTTGGTAGGCATAAAGGTAAGTCTGGAAGAGAGCTGTAAGGCAAGGACCAAAGCCATTAGTAGGTGGGTTGAGGAGCGTGGTTGGGCTGCCCCGTGCAGCCCATTCTTTCTGAGTATTCTCGCTGTTCCGGTCTATCTGCTTTGCTTGCTTCGTTCAAGGAAGGTATTTCTACGCCCTTGTTCCTTCCTGAAGAGCTTTTTCCTCTTTCTCTGCCTGCTTCCCTCGTCTTCCCGCTACCAGTATTGTTTAGAAGCTTTGGTTGATGCTTACTTCGCTGATGGAGTAATGACTTCCCGTATCGTAAGGAGCAGGAGTAGTAGTGAAGACATTTTCTTCCATTTCCGATCTTCTTTCTTTTCTTTCTTGCATTTAGTCTTGTATTATTGTTGGGTGCAACGCAACACTGTCTCATATCTCTCCCTAAAGTGTGTATTACTATCGGCATGTTTTATGGTCTTATCAGATCTCTAATTCTTCTGTTTCTGGTCTCAGACTGGGATGTAATCTTAGCTACCACTTTCAATCTTTCCTTTCTTCCTTTTTCTTCTGTCTTTGCTTGTCCTTAGGATTCGCTCATAGAAAACTGTCAGATGTGGCTCATCCTATCCAAAGAAGTACTACATAAGGCTTTCTCTAAGGCTTATGAATTGATCTTTTATCTGCTATCTCTTCTGTGCTCTTTTTCTATCTCTTTCTTTATTCTTTTTTCATCCTTTTTAGTTTTTCGAAGAAGGTCTGAAAAGTACCTAAAAACTGAATTCTCTAAAGTTCATATCTTTGCAGATCTGTCTGAAAAACATCAATCCGTCATCTTAAAAGAAGAACGAGTTTTGTCAGGCAACGACACACCCTGGTGTGAAGGTGCGACTAAACAAGTATCGAGGTTGGGCTGAATTGGATTATTGTTGAAGCGTTCTAGTAAGTAGTTTCGTATACTCCGGTTACTTATTAGGTTATCGCATTCCACCTATTTATTTGGGTTACTCTTGTCAAGCCTATATTTTCGTAGTCCTCTCCTCTCCTCGACAATAAGGTTCTCCCAGATCTTTCATTTGCGTTTCATCTTTCTATATCTGTATGTATTTGCTTGCAGCATTCAATCAATTGGTGGCCTTCTGGAACTCGAAGTCTATGTTGTGCTTGTAGTTCTCTTTGGTACTCTCTGGCATATCCCTTACTATATGAGCTATATGAGTAAACCGAAAAGAAGATGATTCTAGCTTTCTTTTTTCTAATGTTAGATTGCGGGTACCGAGTGGGCGTTGTATAGCATATAACGTGGCATAAGCAAGAGGACATAACGGTCAAAAATGAAAGGAAAGAGATTCGCACGTAAGGCACAATAGAAACTTGGATATAATACACGAAATAGAAAAAACTATAGATAACACGCTCTTTTTAGGAGTAACTAATTCTCTGACTCTTATTCCACTTTTAGTCAATTCTATGTTATGTTAAGCGATTTATTCAAAAGGTATTGTGTTTCCTCTTTTGCGCTCGACCAAACGATAGTAATGGTAGCGCTTTTTTCTTCTAACAACTAACAATAAATAAGAATTATGCTTCCAAAATAATTTCTAACTGAAGTGGCTTAGTAAGTCCAATCATAGCAAGAGAACAAGAAAGAGAGGAGGAATAAATCATCAATGCACTCTTAGATGGTTGTTGATAACAAGCAATAAAAAGCTATTCTTTCATTCAATGCTTAATTAATAATGGTCTAAATCAGTATTCCGAGAAGTAGCTCATCGTTAAAAACATGCAATGAAAGGTAAAAGTCTCTAGTCATAAAGTAAAGTGAGGTCTTTCCCGAAACAAAGTAGTTTTAGTTCTATACACGAAAAAGCCAGATCGGAAGTGAAAAGCAGTCTTTGGATATGAGAACCATGGAAAGCTGGAAAAGGAAAAATGTTGTCTAAAAGAGTTGTAATCCAAAATAGAATTCTCAGTAAATCTAGGACATCGGGTTGGTACTTTTTTAAGGAGAATAGGTGAAATATGAAAGAAATAGTAAGAAATTGGTGTATTTTGGTAATTGAGTCATAGCTGAGAAATTCTTCGAGGGATGGGATATAGTAGAAATAGGCTAAAAAATATGTTGTTATCACGACGATACTTTACTTTTACGCTACCATACTTACAACTACTACTACTAAAAGAAGAAAAATGGCTTAGGACGTATAGGTTGTAAAGCACAAAACAATTCTAAGATAAGAATACTAGTTCGTATGAATGTCTCTACTAAAACAACTCAAACTTAAGGCTCAATCAATCAATCAATGAATCGACTCAGATCAAATACAGAGAAATAAAGAGATAAAAAATAGGATACTTACTCTATCTAATAGAAGACCCATTCTCGTCGTATCGATGAAAGAGAAAGATATATAAAGAAACCTTGGTTATTTGGATATAGATAGTTGGAAGAATTTGTAGTATTTAAAGAATAAGCTATAAATGTACCTCCTTTGATATTATGATATTATTATTATTATTATTTTCTTTGCGCGGTATTTTATTTTGTCTTCTTGACAACTAGAAACTAGAATCCTAGTTTTCATACACACACAATATCAGATTTTCTTTTAGTAAAGTAATACAACACTTCAAGTAAATCAAGTCAAAAGGAAACTCGTATAATAACATCGAATTTGATATAGAACATCTATAAATCAAAAAGAATCTGAGATAGACATATCGCATAATAGCGCGTATAATATTTCTTTTATTGGCTTGGAAAAACCCATTCAAGATAAAAACGAAGAGTGCTAAATAAAAGTAGTCAATCTACTAATAATTTGTGATACATTCCATTTGAGACATCCGTGGGAGTTCTCGGAGCTATTTTGCCTTTCATTTAGGACAAGGCAGTCGGCTGGCAAGGATTGTTACATAAGGGTATATCCCTTATTATTCTATTTGCTGAAAAAGTGCTTTTACATTATCTAAGAAATGGTATTTTGTACTTATAGAGTCTATATCTATAAGTTCTTATAGTATAGTTACGTCAACCTTTCTTGTTGATAGTTTGAATCCTTTTACTTAACATATATTAGAAAAGTTTCTTACTGAATGTTTTTTAAAATGAAAAGAAAGAGAGAAAATAGGAATGTTGAGTATATTCGTAATTTGTCTTTTAGAAGTACCAAGTATTCTTCTAACCAAATAAACGAGCTCAAC
This sequence comes from Plantago rigida, assembly GCA_036897825.1. Lineage (NCBI taxonomy): Eukaryota > Viridiplantae > Streptophyta > Magnoliopsida > Lamiales > Plantaginaceae > Plantago > Plantago rigida. Next base: position 22,536 of record JAYMSR010000022.1, read on the forward strand.
TTATCGCTGTCGAAGATGAGATCAAAAATAGAGCAGGAATTTTTCTATCTATTTTCTATAGAAACAACAAGTCATTGGTAAAAGTTGCCTTTATCTTATTTCTCTTTTATGTAATGTTCCTAGAAACTTTTTGATTTTATTATGATGATAGTTGTAAGCGGAATTCCTTCTTTCTTTCAAGTGAAAGGCTCTTCTACTCCTATATTCTCCTATATTCAAGTGCAAAATACTAGAATTGGATTTATACTAAACGGAGGATGCTCTCGCTCGAGATAATTTCATGATAATTACCAAAAGTAGAAAGTTGGAAGATTAGATAGAATTACTTGAGTCGTGATTATAGAGTGCCTAATACTCCTTTCTTTTTTTTTTTTTTTAAGTGACTTGTAATTACTACCAATCAAGCTATCATTTAGTCGTAAGTGGGGTTTACCTGTATACTACACTACTGCCCTTTTTTTGTTTTGTATAATCTTATCCTTAGAGTTCCTCTTGACTTTGCTAATAATTTCATATAATAGAGGCCTAGGTTGCTGCAATTTTTCAAGTGTATTTCTGCTTTTAGTTCCTTTTCTATTCCAACGCACTGAACTCGGGTTCTCTTCTGCTATTTTGCAACATAAGGTACATCCCAAGAAGTTCTTCTTTCTAAATTCTAGCTTTTTCCTCTCTTCCCTACCCAGCAAATGAGTCGACCTATATTCCACCAAGTAACAACGAAAATGGTCAATTTTTAGCACACACATATTTTTTGTTACTTTATATCATTATTTATAATACAAGATCAAGGAATCCCAAAAAGCATTTTTTATCAAGAAAGCAAATTACCAATCGGACTCCGGGATGGCTATATGATTCTGCGGGGAGTGTAATTGACTCGAATCTAAGCAATGACTACTTTGACTTTTTGACTTTCCTTTAATAAAAAATTTTTCTAGTAAATGAGAAAAATCAGCAGATTTTTGGTAAGTTATTATGTATTATGTGTGGGTGTGAAAGCAATAGAATAGGTGCAAAAGGTCTACAATTGATTGTGTTATTTTTTTGTGGAAATAGAAATACAGTATTATTTTTCGTATGATAAGCCTACTCTCATACCCGACGAAATCCATTTATTTCCAGAAAAAATATTCCATCTTATTTATGTTTTTCACAGACAGATCTTTAATCGAATTTATTGCAACTATTACTTTCACTTTGTATGTGTGCGTGATTACAGTAAGTATATCTTCTAATTCACATTTGTTTGTGTCCTAACTTTTTTTCGGGTGGATGCCTTTATTGTTTCCACTTATCCACAAACCTAGGGATAAAGAAAGATTTCCTCTATTAGCTATGGCCAAAGAAGAAGGAGGAGTTTACAACAAACAAAACAAGTAGATATCACAGAGAAATAAAGAAGAAATTTCGAGCAACCAACGAAAAGTGAAAGATTAAAGAATCCTTTCTTCCAAGATGCGTATTTCATATATTTTGTATAATTTAGTATAGAAATCATCCTGCAACCTTGTTTACACGCACAAATTGTACATAAAAAACCTTATTTTATTTGTATTCTTAGTATACGAGGGTCCCTTTTTAGATATTATTTATTGGTGTCGAATTCGTTCCTTATCTTACAACAGTCTTGTTCATTTTTATTTGACCTAGTAGTTATGAATAGGACTCTATCCTTACTTTTGGATAAGTGGTTGTATGTAGAATGATTAGACAACTTCCCCTTCTAGAATAAGTTTTTGAATGAACTGGCACACAACCCAATTTCAACCACCCACCGAGCTATAACGGTACAAGAAGAATCTAAATTGAAGTCGTTTTTGACTATTCTATGTAAGTCATTTTGACGGAGTTACAACTCTTTTTTTTTTTACGCTAACTTCCTTCAAGAATGAATAATCTCTTCTACCTGTATTTTGAGTTGGTGGGTTGGTGTAGGAGAACTTCTTATTATATTATATCAACTATATCAACACGGGTATTCTTTCTTTTTCGTACTTTTCATTAATTAAGTGAAAAGTGATCTTTCGCCGAAGTGCTATGTTTTTTGTGTGGCTTTTTTTATTATGCCGTATTGTTCAAGTACGCTATATCATCTATATATGCTAAGATATGCTAAGACGCCCTCAGGGGAGGATTTTGTTTCTCGTTAGTCATTAGAAAATAATAAAGCTACAGTATACTTACTATATTCTGTGTGTTCGGTTAAGAGCTGTGCCCTCTATACTATAGAACGTACTTACTACCAAAAAATAGAAACAAAACAACTAACTATCCATAGTTGGAGGAATCTTGCCAAACAAAAGAAATGACAATAAAATATTCAATTTATCGGGTCTATTATTGGGTTGGATTTCGATTATTATCGTTTACTTAATCTGGGAAGGGAATAATCCATTATCCATCCATTGAAAATGTATTCTTAAGAAAGTCTATTGATGGATAATTTGAGATTGAGAAGAAGAGGCAACAGTTAGAAAGAGTGTTGAAGCATACGCGCGAATTAGTATTTCTAGCGTTCGTAAAGAACAAAAGCCAGACTAAACCTATTGGAAAAAAAATGAATTAGGCTGAGATATTTTTCATACATTTATTTCGAAAGGAAAACAACACAACATAAGTAGTTCTGAATATGTATAGCAAGACGGATCACAAGAATCACAAACAAAGCCAAGGTGTAAGCAAGGATTAGATCTGATAAACTAAAGGTATGTATAAACAAAAAGGGGAAATAGGGGATCGTGTTGTTTGTTGGTAAATCATACACGTTATTACTTGCCAAAATAAGGAAATTATCGTAAACTTCACAACAAAAAAATAATAGCAAAAAAACGAGGATTTTCATTATGTACATAATCATAAGCAAAAGGGAAAACGACTCGGAATCTTTGAACAGAGCTTTTTTGGATTTTACTTTGAAAAGTATGTGTTATTTCGTTTTATTATTAATATTAAGCCAAACAAATTTCCAATGTTTTTATAGGTGGTGACTTTAAGAATTTAGAAAGGGTGAGTATCATATCATCTAATAAATGAAATGAAATGAAAGATTTACAGGCAAAAAAAAAAAAATGAAAGAAAGTCGAATACTGTGTTTAGACTCATAAGGTGTCCTCTCAAAGACAAATAGCTCGTAAAGTAAAAATTTGTTGTATAATCAGAAAATATTCAAAAGTGTTGTCTTCCTCATGGATTATCTCCTTTCTCTAAATTCAATCAACTAGTTGTTTCTTTACAGGCTTATTTCCATATCTCTTCTATTTTCATTTCTATAATGATTTGATGACCTCATTTTCCTAGATATGTTCTCCTTGATTCATTTCGTTTGCGCAAGATACTTATTCTTAGAAGTGAAAATGAGAGGTGAAAACAAATTCCTCCTTATTTCTTATTTTTTCTATCTAAACTAAACGACTAGAAAAGTGAGTAACAAGAATATGATCTACAGTATATAGTCTAATTTAGCTAAGAAAGAGAGAGAATGACTAAAAAAGGACTACTGAGGCTGTGTTGATAGTGTATTGATACAAAAAAAGGAAAAGAAGAAATATAAAGGAAGAGAATCATAGAAAATTACACCCGAAATGATTTATAACACCGACAAGAAGAGAAGATTTTTACATAAACATAATCTATTCTGCTGAATATGAATCTAATAAATAAAGAATAAAAACATGCGAAAAAAAAAAAAGGAAGACTAATGATACCGGATTGTTCAAACAGTAAAGAAATACCTTCTGTGCATAGATTTGTTGGCAGGACAGGAGTAAGTAGGAGATCAGATAAGATAGATTTCTCTCGTGTATGTAGGTAGGTTTTTGACTTCTTACATAGCTTGCGGTTATGTCCTAGACTCTTGGTTCCTCAGACATTTTTTTTTTTCGACTTCATTTCAATACTCATTTGGACGATGTCTTGTGCTTGTGTAAGAATAGAAATCTATTTTGTCTTTATTTGTCTGTAATAGAGACTCGTATATATTCCTAATTGTTTTGTTTTATTAGGACTTCTTTTTGTTCGAAATCCTGTAGATTTTTGGCTTCTATTTTTTATTCTTGAGAGGAAAACTAAAGGATATTTCGTTCTAGGAGAAAATTTATGTCATTTCGTGATCATCAAGTACTCCTGTGAAAGTCCAGGGGTAGTTAACTAACTACAAACAAAAGAACCATGTCCAACGTGTAAACGGGTTTGGAAGTAGCTTTCCTTACTGTTATAGAATCCTTATTTATTATCCTCGTAGTTCGAAAAATAGAGTTATACATGGGAGTAGGAGTAAACGAACAATTCATTTAAATAATGGAAGATGAAATATTAGATTTCTATATCCCTTCTAGGCTATATATTATCTTTAGTAAACACTGACTCGCGGGTAGTTTCTTCTTACAAGGGACTACTGTTACGCTTTAGAATTTTTAGTAAGTGGATATAAAATAGAGCTCTTTAGCCCCAAAAACACACTGCAAGCACCATGCAATGCAATTTTCACATAAGCATAAGGAACAATGCTACAAAAAACACAAATCAGAAGATACCAGATCATTTCTTCTCTTACAGTGAGTCGATCAGAAGTAACTCAACCAAATTTTTCTCAAATTCATACATAGTTCGATTATTGCTGCTATGTCGTCTGAAAACAGCAGAGTTTCTTCCCCTAATTCGTTTCTATTACTTGCATTATACACATTAAAAGGCTTTTCTCATTGTTAGACAGGAGGAAGTCCACAATAGAAAAGAAAAACTGTGCTTGTTATACTTTTTCGGTGCAATTTGTCTAGAACTCGGTACCATTGTCAGATTTTTGTCAAAAGTAAGGGCATAACGATTATTATCCAATTGTATGTTCTTATCGTAAATACCATTTGTCCAAAATTCTTTTCTATTTCAAGAAGCACAGTAACAGTATGTCTCTCTTACCTAACTTACTAAGACAACAAGTTTTTTTTGCTAGAATTCTAGAATAATAAATAATATATAAGGTATAGATAGACATTTTCCTAAAAGAGTGATTCTTGCTACTGTGGTTTAGTTTAGATATTTGCTAAATAGAAATAAGGTAACCCTTTTTTTTGCGTTCCTCTTCGTTTTATCTTGTACATACATAGTCATTCATAATATTTTTGTCTAGATGGGCATGTGCTTGGAATAAAATAAAGAATGAAAAAAGTGGCTATTAAACGAAATGAAATGAGTTCTATTATTTGTCTTATATATGAAAATAAGAAAAAATCAAGTGAACCGTAGATATGCAAAATGATTTGTTGAGGACTGCGTTTACTTATATATAATAATATTATCTAATTCTAGGCGAGTCCTTACTATTTTATTCAGAAAAATACCTAGAAGGGGATCCTTTTCTTTGAGTCTCAGAAAAGATCCAGTATAGATTTTTTCAAAGGAGTCTCCCACGTGCATTTATAAGGCACTTTTTCCTTGGCCCAGGAAATTCTTCAGAAGAATGAGTCCGTGCTTTTCTACGCAATAGAACATCCAACAAACCAAATATACAACAACATGGTAGGTATCAGTACCGCTGTCTCTACTTCATGGGGATAGCTCTTTCCTGAACCAACAAGAAAAGAAGGCAGAGAGAGAGTTCGAAGTCACCCTCCCCTTATCATGTCATGCTCTTTCTACCCTAATGACAATGGCCCCAGAAAGAGCTCCTTGCTACCTAGTTCACAAGATAGAGAGAGAAATCCTCGGAACGAAAAGACAAGGAAAAGAGAGGAAAATAGATAGGAAAGAAAGCGTCTTTGAAAAAACAAAGAATGGAGAAAAACAAAGGAAAACCAAAGAATCTTTTAGAGAAAGATTTGACGTGCAACGAAAATTCTAAACAATAAGATAAGAAAAGAATCCTTCTATCAGCTTACTCGATTTAATCATTCACTAGCCTCTTCCTTCGCCCAAGCTCCTGCCTAGAAAACAGAAAAGAAAGGAACTTTCGAACTCTCGCATTGCCAAGTCAGTCTCGTGTCAGTCTTGACGTCTTGGAAATAAATACACGAGTCAAAGTACACCTTCCCCACGCCTCGCCTTCAAAGAAGAATCTCGACCATCATCTATCTACCCTAAAGAAAGGGCCTTCTGTGCCGAGTCTCTTCTTCTTCCTCCTGCTCTTCTAGAACTTAGGCAGGCGTAGGGAAGAAAGAGAAAAAGCAAATAAAAGAAAAGAGAAAGAGAGGAATAGAGTGTGAGAGGAGTTCATTTTCCGCCAGTCGAAGAAGAAGAAGAAAGAGATTGGAAAAGAGAGGAAGAAAAGAGGAGAAGACAATAGGGGAATTATCATCCCAGAGCTCCGGAAGAGAAGAGGCCATAGGAGATAGGAGAGAAAAAACACTTTTTCCATTAGGGTGTAGAATGGAGGCGGAGGAAGTTTAGGGCTCCCTGGCGCTGGATATCCACAAGGTCATAAGTTCACTCACCTCCTGTTATCAGGAAAGGATCAATTCATGGCTAAAGCTAAAAGACCAGCCCCTTTGTCCGAAAATCCTAGTACTGGAGGAATTCGTGACTCGGGTCGATCGGGCAGGGGCAGAATATTGGCTGCTGAGTACGACAGAAGCCTATCACAGCCTTCATTTCTACCTTATGTCTAGACTTTCCGGGGTCGATCTTACCCTTGGCCTCCACGGCCCTTATTTGGCAAAATCCTTACTTCTCTTTGCAAATGTGCTCTTGGTAAAGAAAAAGCCAGAGTCATAGCTTATGCTAGTGCCTGCCAGTTACTTTCTTCTTGACGAAAGTCTTGCCGAGGAAACCAATCTTAAGGAAGCACCCTCGGGTAAGCTACAGGACCTCTATGAGAATCTCTGATAAGCCCACTTGCGCATGGTGGAAAGTGGATTGATCTTGTCGAAACCTGTATTGACTGTATGTAAGTTGGTAATGGTAAAGGGTCTTTTCATGCTTCTGATATAGGGTAAGGGGCAACGAATGAGAAAAGATCTTTTTTGCCGCTCTCCGACTTGAATTAGGATTTCAATTGTTGGAGTCCTTCGTTCTTGCAGTCCAGTGTGAAGCCTTCCTCTTTGCGCGATACCCTGGCATAGAGCCGCATCATCTCATCGATAGCAACGTTTGTTTCTTTAGCGAACAAGCCGCTCGTCTACCAAAAGCATATCTAGTCATGCTAATGATCGACGCAGCTCTGATGAAGAGGACACTCCAACCTATGCTCGACTGCTTCCTTACCGCGGCCCTATTTGCGATACCTTCCCTTTATTCTAACTTGGCCATCCGCTTAGCATTATTAATGCCTACATTACAGATAATCTTGCTAGGGAGAAATTTCCAGCAACGCAGGTCGGCGGGGTTGAACTTCTGTCTGAGGACATCTTGCGGAAGGTGGATCTTCCTGTGGACAAGGAAGTATGTCTCAAGGGGGTGAAAAGTCTACTCAAGGCTTATGGAAATTATGCCCATAAAGCCCGGGGCAGTGCTCGATGGCTTTCCTTCTTTAGTCGTTCAGTAGATCCGCTCGGAATTATGCTGTGCCCGGCTTAGACGGATACTCATTATGTATTCTCTTTTTAGTGATCTTGGCCCTTCTTTTTCGTTCTTGCGCTGTGACTTTTGGCCATTTCTCAGACATTCAAAAAAAGAAATATTACAAGCGTATGTTTTACCTATATTTTAGCAGTTATTTTACTTGAGCTCTCAATCTACATCAACTCTTCTTCTTCTCTTCTATTGGACATCGACTAGTCCAAATCCAATAATAATTAATGAGAGAGAGGGGGTTGAATCAGATAGGTTTTTTAAGTCGCTGTGTTCCAGCGCTCTAGCTTGAATCGAATTGACTGACCTTCTTTGACTCTCTCCTTTTTCATTTGACTTCCTTTCCCTCCTATTATTCTATTCTGAAGAACCTAAAGGCCCTGTATAGAGACTAATTGCCAATGCTTACCTTATCCAAGAAACTAAACTTGTTCTTCACAAAACCGGAACCAACATCCGGGGGCGACTTGCACCCGAATAGCCTACCGAAGCAAAAAGGCTGGAGCAATTTGAAGTCATTCTTATGTTCATTATTTGGCTTTGTTTAGCCTACTTCCTATTCCTAGAATGCAATAGAAAAGCAAGACTCAAGTACAACGTGGAAACAGAATAATCACAGGCGAAATACCATTCCCCAGTCTTCAAAATACAATAAATAGTGAGGTCCGATCCTATTAGTAGTTGCATGCTTCCCTCGACTCTGCACGCGTGTCATTTCCTCGAAAGAAGGGTTTTGACTAAGACTTTCGACCGGTGCTTCTTGCCTACGCATTACTCGGAATTTTCTCAGCTCAGCTCAGCAGATTCAAGGAAGGGACCGTGAACCAGAGCGACACACACCTAGATGGAGGGCCGAGGAAACCCGGGCTTCGACCGAAAGAAAAAGAAAGTAGAAGAGAGAGAAAGAACAAAGAAGTAAGAGATGGAAACGACAACCTCCCCCTTAAGATAGGGTCCATAGATTCACTACCTAGAGAAGACTATGCCTAAGAAGCTGCCTGCCAGACGACTTCTTGTTGATGAGACAACCCTTGGCTACGGATTGGATACTATCACTAAGTCATACCGACAAGAATCATTACAAAAGAACCTTCTAGAAGCGGAAGCGCTAAAACAAAAGAAAAGGGTTACCCCCTCCCATCCTCTATCTACGAACTACCATTATGGCTATTCAACCAAATAATGGCCCTTATCCGACGAGGTCATGGAAGAGGAGAACGATTAGTCTCGGCGAATCTAGAAAATCTAGCTAGACAGAAAATGCAACCAACCACGTAGAATAAAAAGAGGCATCTAGTCTAGGTGACTTCCCCATGACACACGACAGATTTGAAAGCTCTACGCCTCCGCATTGAATACGAAACAGAAGCAAGCACCATTAGAAAAAAGAGTCCCGAAGGAAAAGACGCCTAGCCCTGACACGACTTCCAGAATAACGCAGCCGAACCCGAAGAAGAAGAAGGGACTTGTCTAGGGATTGGCCATATGATTCCGAGCAAGAGGAAAACAAAACGAAGAAACTAGAGCTACCTAGCTTATCTAGGCATTGACTACGACCACCCACGCACAAGAGATTGGCAGCACGGAGTCAACCCCAAGGAAAAAGAGCATTATTAGCAAGAAAAACGAAGTGAGCTGGAGAAAACTAAAGCAAGGTTTCTCTTCCAGTCAGAATCCAAGATGAGCCGCCAAAAGAGAAATGCATGAACTTCAAATAGAGACCACCCTTCCCAACCTAATAAAATAAGGGATCTATCAAAAAAATTAATGTAAAGGGAGTACGTGCTTTTTCAACTTCGAGATAGATACGTGGATTTTGCTTTCTACCAAGATAAAAGGCAATTCCGAATAAAACGCAAACGTCATTTTACTTCTTTTCTTTGCCTAGAAATTCGGGTATGTTGGATATGCCGAAAAAGGTAGACTTTGTTAATTAGGGAAAAAGAATGAAAAAGGTTCGTAAGTTGTTGCACTCAAGAATCTTTCATTTTATTCTACTCCGTGGAAGACCTACTTACTACTCTACTGCATGGATACTGAATAACTAGACAGTTCGCATCTGACAATCTCCAGCAGAGAGAAAATCAATCTACTCTAGGTTCCATTATTACAACACTTTCCAAACTCTTTATCCGAGGAACCCACTATTTCAAATAATTCTAAGACTACACTAGCTAGCATATCCATTATATCCATACATATTGTAACCCGCCGAAAAGCAGTAGACAATAGTTGTGTTGTGTACTACGCTTAAGACGGATATTAGTCAATTTCCATTCTAGTAAATCACTCTTTTTTTCCTTTGTTGTAAGAATGTTTGTAGTTAATTGTGGGTCTGTTCTATGTTCTGCAAAGTGTATATTCCAATTCTAATTATTTGTTATTTGGTTAAGGGAATCTAAGAAGTCATAAAACCCGGGTCATCCATACATTTTTGATTTTTCTCAAATTCTCCTTTTCACCGAGATACTTTAGCAATTGGATTTAACAGATTGAATCAATCCTTGGATTTCGCGCACCGAGTAATGTTTCTTGATTTGATGTCGTGTAGACTCTAACTCTAATTATGATTATGTGAATGCTATATTTTTTTGTACTTTCATTTTCGAATGTTTGCCTTTTATTAATTCATTTTATGTTGAAGATTAACCTAACTAAGGCCTCGGTAGGAAATACTTAGTTTATCTGATTGATTCGTAAGTGTGTATTAAGTATATCGTATTATTTTCTTCATTTCTTAGAAAGTCCAACAAGCTATGTTTTGTGAAATGAAATACGTAGAGCTATCTTCTACTATAATACGACGTGTTACGCAAGAGACATGTAATGGAAATCCGAAACTTATTCTATCCTCCTTTGGACATATCTGAGCTTCTATCATAAGACGTCCTCTTAAGCAGTCTCTTTTCCTGGTATCTAGTTTCTTTGCATAATTACTATATAATAGAATAGTTAGCACAGGTACTTTCCCCAGACAGAAGTAAGATGATAAGCCGCAGAAAGAAGAAAGGAAACCCCGTCATTTATTGAATAGTTTGGATAGAGCAAAAGGCTTCTAATCTCATTAGATAGTCGTAATTAGAAGTTTCAATGTATTCTATTTTTTAGATTCTTTCTTGGTCTTCAATTTTTAGTTTCCTTTTCTTCTTATGTGTGTGTGCAAGGTTGTATTACTACATATAGATATTATTTCAAAGTGCTTCGGAAGATCGATCGGATTAGTCGGCATGAATCATAATAGAATGATTTTTCTTTGACATTTTGCTGAGACTCTTAGTTATTAGAGTTGTTCGTGTTCTTCATAATTGGGTATAGGGTCTATTTCAGTGACTTTTTATTACTATTATTATGTATGCTGTCCTATATGTATTACTGGTAGGTATCGGTAGGTATATAATGAAATCCTTACTTCTCACCTCTGCTTTTTAGATATAGTTGTTGTTGTTTATATAGTAGTTATAGAGTTCTTAATCTTACAACATAATATTTCCCTTTAATAATGAATTATTAGTTAGCCTTTCTATTTTAGTCTTTCACCTGGCACTAGCTCAATAGTATGTATGTTTGTTTTTCTAAATAAACTATCTAGCACGCAACTATATAAATGATAATGATGAGTCGAATAAAAGAGCATATGTATTTATTTGCTTTGATTTAATAGTTGTGTCTTGTTTCTATACTATGCCCATTATGTCTGTGCCTACCTAGGTCTATGTGTCTAGATGACTAGTTGGTAGTTCTATTCTATTTGTTTTTTTGTTTTCTATTATACCATAAAAAATAGAAAAGGTTATTGTGCTGTCATATTTCGTCAATTACTAGAAATTAGACTTGCTATGGGTTGACCAAAAGAAGTTCCAATTCAATTTCAATGTATACTTTTTTTTTGTTACCGCCTCATTCTAGCTTCTACCAAATAAATCACTGTTTCCAATAAATTTTCTATTTCACAACTATTTTTCTGGATGTTAGAACTCATTTTTTTCTGAAATTAGTAGATTATGTATGATACACCCAGCATAAAGTTCTCCTTTATTTGATTTGTCATAATACGAACAAGCCTTACGAGAAAAAGTGGGTCTATGTCTGCCCCAAACACGTCAAATTAGAAAAAAATACGATCAAAACTAATTCAAAGGCTTTCTTTCGGTAATAGCACCTTTTCTTTTTTAATTAGCACCCAGTTTTTTATGTTTTTTCCCTTTTTGGGTCTTATTAGATTTCAAATCCTTAGGCCCTTCTATTTCACTAGATTGCCTTCTTCTATCCTTGCGATTTGATCTTATGTTATGTCCCTTGGTACTTATGCCGTTCTTACTCACTTGACTCTACCACCTTATCCAACTATTGCTCTTTGTGTCTTTATTCTATGTTTATATGTTTCATCTAAACTTTGGGTAAGATTTGTGATTGCGGGATAGGATATCCAAAAAAGTCCTTCCTCTAGTATCTAGTAGGCGTGAGTGAGGTTAAAGAAATAGTTGCAACTATATTATATAGATGATGATATTAGGTCAAATCTTAAATTACGAAGTACGTATATGCATGTATATGCATATTGAATTAGATTATTCTAATGGTTTGGTTAGCCTGCGAAATTCTTTAAAGATGCTTCATTTTCTATTTCTATAATGAGAAAATTGTATCTGCGTTTGACCTTTTTTTTTGTACAGAACATGTCCTCCTTGATATAACACATATGCCAACCACTCTTTATTCTTCTGTATCTACGGCATATTTCCTCGCAGCTCTTAATTAATAGAAATACATTTCTTTCACTTTATACCTCTTTTCATTGTTTTTTTTTCTTTGTTTCAATTAAGAAATAGCATATTATTTTAGGTTTTGAGAATTGAAAAAGACCCACAATTACGATACAAAAACAAAGTATTCTCGGTCAACTTGTGATTGATGAGATAGATACTCCATTGAAATTCTAGAGAACGTGAAGAACAGAGGCTGTTGCAAAAAAAAAATGCGAAGACTTGCAAGTGAAGTAGTAATATTTGGTAATATTTCAGATATCAATTTAGCAAGACGACTACGCGTTCTAACATTTGACTAATAATTTTGTGGTCTGCACGAGGAGAAAAGGAACTCCCAACTAAATCGGAACAACCTACCACTTTCATAAAAAGCCGGAAAAATTCTCCGCTAGCACCAAAAAGAAGGGAAGGATTGATTCAGAAACAAGAAACGTTGTATACTGACTGCGACAAATAAATAAGATCAATTTTGGATCAAAGAAAGAGGAAACCCTTCTATTAAGTTGACATATATTTCATTATGGAATATTTTTAGCTACTGGCAAATGCTTACCAAATACTTTCTACTTTCTTCTTTAGTTTGTCAAGAAAAACGTGGAATTTTTTGAATATGAATGAATAGTTTTACCGGATCCCTCAGAGTAGCTATACCTATTCTTTCTTCTATATTCTGTGCGATACGATATTTATAGAAAGGTGCAATAATTTCACGTAGAGTATTGGCCGTTTATTTTACATTTAAGGAAAGACTATATAGTTTTTGGTACTTTTCACTTAACTTGTGTTCAAATTCAACCATTTGCCCGAACCAAAGTACTGTATAGATTGGAACGAGTGTAGAAGATATAGGTATACAGGTAGCTGATTCCGATTATTGAAATAGGCTAAACGGACATAAAAAAATAGAAAAAGGGGATTGAAGTGGGTAAGGTTTCGTAGTTAAGTATGAGGATGTTTGGTTTGGGCTAGAAGCTAAAGAGTAAATACAACAACATGCTATAATAGAAATTAGAAAGAAGTTTCCTTGACAAGAAAGCCTGTGGATTTACTTGTGTATCTGTGCGCAGTAAATCCATTTATGATATAGATCCCTCGGAGCCAATAGACGCCAATGAAAAGAAAGAATATGTCATATATATATATATAAATAAAGCTGTAATCCAGTGTTGCACAGGAATAGTTTGAGAAATATCCTCAGTACGTGTGGAAACAAAAAGGAACTATACCAAGGTGTCCACTTTAGCACCTTTTATGCAGACTACAACATCATGTTTAAATAAAGTCTGCTAGGGACTTCTTATTAGTTTTTCCTTGGATTCCTCCTTGTCCTACAATTAGATCTTTCATAACTCTTTCAAAACAAAGGATAATATTTCTACAAATTCCAATAAGTGAAACACATACCTATTATTATAGAATTCCGTGGAGGTTTGTTTTAAGTCAAAAGAGAAGTGAATTTCAAATGAAAACCAAAGGGATGGGTACTGCTTCTTCGACGAAATGAAATATATAGTCTAATAAACCAGAGTCACAATCAATCACAAGGTAATTCATTTCATTTGTACTTCTAATGCACATAGAAACGTATCATATAATAAAAGACACCAACAAAGTTAATAATCGCAACAGATATGGGAGATTACTCAAATTTATACCTTCTATTTTATATTATGGAAGTTCCCCGAGGAGGAATTACTAATCTTTCTGTTCTTGTGACTTTCCATTTTATGCATGTGAATTATGCAAAATATAGAAAATAGAAAGAACTTTTTCTATACTAAAAGGCACAGTACTAAACGAATATTCTTTTCTAAAGGGAGATGTGCAGGCAAAGATAGAGTTGCGTAATCCAAATAGAAAAGGTTTTTACCGAAGATAAGAAATGGGATTTCATAGAGCTCAAAGTGCTTTACTAGAATTAAGGGTACACTCTACCACCATTAATTAAGAGCAAAACTATTGTTCACAAGGAAAGACTAGCAAACTAGATATCCATCCAATAGGGCACTCTCTTTTTGAATGAATGAAAAGGAATCTTTGTAATATTTCTCAAAAATTGTATAATAATAAATGTACGATAAATAACAAAACCTTATTATTGTCTTAAATATTCTCGATACATCATTTTCCAAGTAATCATATCATATAGATATAGATGTAGATGGAAGTTCTGTTCTTATTTATTCCATTATCCATGTTTCTTTCTACAATCTCGAAGTTAAAGATATAGTCGCTTTCTTCTCAACGATTGAATGAAAACCTTTCTTTTCGCATATTGCACGTAGAGTATTTCTTCTTACTTGGTTTCTCTATGCTTTGTTTTCATTCTTTCTTCTAACTTTATGTGTGTGCAATTCTTTATTATTTGCGCGTACTATTCTTCTTAGACATGAATTTCTGGATCCGAAAAAGACAGACATATTTTATAGATTTATAGAATAGTACCTTTTTTTTTTTTGAATAAAATACACAGTTGCCAAGAAAGAACCTTAATCCAAGTAAGTAGACAAGCCGAAGTTCATTAATGTACATAATAAATGACATATTACTCTTAACTGTAAAGTATATGATGAAGGAAAAGAAAGATATTATTAATGGAAGATCCTACAACACAGGATGGTTTATACAGCTACATTTCTTAATTTCTTATAGAACTTGCAGTCCCGCATACCTTGCGTGTGTCTGGTTCTACTCTTACAACTACTTAGTGAACAACCATATACTTTCTTTCTATATCTTATTATAAGCTTAAGCTAGTGTAAACCCCCTATCCTCCACTTCATGCCTTTTTTTTTCTTCCTCCTTTAGAGTAGACATCTTTTTCGAGCTTGTTCTTGTTGCTGCACAAAATGAGAAATATTAGATTCTATATAGTATATTGTAATTAGTCTATAGATTCAGATTCACGCGCCGGCATAAATTGAAAGAAATTGAAAACTAGTAACCGGGTACACTTTTTTTTTTAGAAGCAATCAATATCTTCCGCTCCCTTCCTTTTATATACACAACTATTACCTATACTACCAAGAATTTCTTTCTCCCTTTTCTTTGAAAGAAATTATTCTTTGAAATTATTTAACCAGACAAAAATTTGCTAGTAGATGCTGTTTTGGAAAGAATCAATTTCACTATTAACTATTCCACATCTTAACTGATCTACGTGAAAAAAGGAGAAAGAGTTCATTACCAATACAAAATACCAAAATAGATTATTGGTATAGATTCCGTTCAGTGAAATGCCATTTGTACAAATTCAAAAAGGGTAATAAGGACTTTCGGATTGAAAGTATTTTGTAACCTGCAGGCCGTTCTTAAAAAAAATATCTATTCATCCAAATATCTCTGGCATATCTATTTGTTGTAACTAGAACTAGGTACGTATAAACTATGACATGTTTCCAAAAATTATTCAAACGAGAATCTAGTTGAAATAATTCA
The DNA here is from genome assembly GCA_036897825.1 of Plantago rigida. NCBI lineage: Eukaryota > Viridiplantae > Streptophyta > Magnoliopsida > Lamiales > Plantaginaceae > Plantago > Plantago rigida. Next base: position 38,240 of record JAYMSR010000022.1, read on the forward strand.
AATGAAAAGCATTTCCCTCTTTATTTATATAGCAAGAGTCAAGGATAGAATCATAGTAGATCTTTGCCCAAAAACTTAAGAGTTGTAGGTCAAGAAGTTATTTCCAGGTAATTAATGTCATCTCTCTTGTGTATTAACCGGGGTTCGGTGATGTTACGATGTTATACTATTCTATTCAACTTGTATAGTATAATGTATAATAAAAGATCTTTTCTATCTCAATCAAGGTCAATCTATCCTTATTATTTCATTTATTTCTTACCGCATTTCGCAAAGTAAAGAAGGTTGCCGGGCGAGTATGCACTTATTCCGGACATAAGATTGCAGAATCAAGAAGATAGGTACGAAATAAATCTACGGCGAAAGAATATCCTAACTAAAAATCAATCTCTTTCTTTGCTACTAGCCGCTGTGTAAAGTTCTGCTTTATTTCACAAAAAGCGTAAACAACAGGTAGGGAATAAAATGGTAAACTTAGGTCTATGCTATAGATGTAAATTAGAAATTAAGATGTAGTACATTCCCGCGCATACATAAAAGAAACCCGCGTGATATCAATCATAAACACAAATTCTAAGAAAATAGAAGAGATCCAAAACTCCCATATTCCTCCTAACCATTGCAGTATATCATTTGATTAAGTCCCTAAAGAGTCCTATAACCTATAGTCTTTAGGAAAGCCATAAAGAATGTATTGTCGTAGTTCGCGAAGTTCTTTTTATCTGTTTATTCGAGCGCCCTTCTACTTAGTAGATTAGATAGTAGATTAGATTAGGTACAGATTTTCTCTTTGAAATGGTTTAGAGGAGTACTTTGTACTGGCAAACTACTATATCTATATTGATTTGTTCAAACAATTAAAGTGAAAGTCTGCGAATTTACCCGCTCTTTTCGTTGCAGCCATTTTCCATTTTCCGTGCTAAAATACAACTCAATTAGAAATAATAACGTACTTAATTACACTTTCTTTTCGTCTTCTGTACTGTCTCTTTTTTATTCTAGGGGTGCGTAGTATCCTATATCCTAGATAGGACTTGTGGAGTCAAGGAAGAATAACGCAGAACATTCTACAAGTAATCCGACTTTATACTATCTTTCGTAATTAGAAAGAAGATAAATCTATCTGTTTTGATACATACAAGAAACTCCTTATTCAGTTGGTACCTCGAAGACGCACGCTAATAATAATCTAGGAACAAGAATTTGCGATTGCTTCTAACATTAGAATTTATCCCATTAAGAAGCGCATTTATCTACTTTGATGAGTGAGATTCATAAACGAAGATGGCAGTTTGCTAAAAAAAAAAAAAAAGAAATGATGAAGAGCCTTACCTTAGATTCTTTAGTTTCCTTACGCCGTACCCTAGAAAGAAGAGACCTTGAGAATTTATTATAGGAGATGCATTATCTAATGCCTTTGAATTTTTTTCCAAACATCTAAAAAATAGGTGTAAAAGGATCTATGTCCAACCAAAAGAGAAATTTATGCCATACTATACTTTTTTGGTGGTTAACTTTTCTTATTATATTATCTTTTTTTATCATGAATTATTTCTTTTCTTAGGTATTTAGTTCTGTGGAATCATCAACATGGGATTACTCGTCCTTTGTTTTACAAAATAGTTGAAAATATACCTCAGTACATGTTATTCACAAATGTTAAGTCAAGACTCTTTTTGAAATTCATACCTAATCGTGGCTTACCCCGAATCCTTTTATTTATAGCTTTTAACTACGTCTAAGTCAGTAAAGTATCTAGAAAAGACGAATAAGAGAAGTCTACTCTGAAGTAACCTTAATGGTTGGTATAAGTTTCAGGAAAAGTAATGACTCTTCTTTCTTATAGCAGAAACTTTAGGTTAACACTTTATTCTTTCTTTAATTTGACGTCAACTTTAAAAGAACAACTTAAAGATCCATCTATTCGAAGGCAACAAGACAACTAAAGGCCAGGTTGTATATAGTCTATTTCTTTTATGTTCCAAACTAATCAAAAATGTCAAATACCGACCATTGCAAGAAATTTTCCTTATAGGGGCGTAGAGTGTACATAAAATACCTACTAGGAAGAATGACTTCTTGGTTCTTCTGTTTCTCGAAAGTATCCGATAATTGCACAAATCTATCTTTTATTTATACAGAGTTTTTACAAAGACAAGGGATTCATACATTGTTGAGATTATTTGACCGAGTTTACCTAATCTATATTTCATTTAGATTCTATTTTATGTTATGACATGCTATTCGTACTATGTATATACGTTATACGTAGAAAATCTACTGAGAAGGACTAAGGCGTAAGAATTTAGTAACTAGGGGTATGAATGAGTATCTCATTTCTACCTTTCACTTGACTTTTTGGAACTAAGACTGTACTAATTGAAGAGACTTTCATAAGCATTGTTGGAATAAATTGTACTTCTTAACAAACATTGACTTTTCGTAATCGGTGTAGGTAGAAACCCTGTATGATTTTTTTGATTTCTCTAAGCACAAAGCAAAGTCTTCTATCATCTTTATTTCTACAGCAAACTCCTACCACATTACTAAAAATCAAAAAAAAAAAGAGCCAGTACCAAATTTTAGAATATGCCGTATACATTCATATAGAAAGATAGAGAGTCTCTACTTCGTTTTTTTTTATAGATGAGTTGTTCTTCCTACAATTAAAAGCTAAAATGGTTTAATAAAGCATTAAACCATTTCGCGAAATATCCCTTCTTTTTTTCTTTGTTTGTCCGTTCTAAATGAAGCACCTTTCTGGTGAATTCTAATATTGTAGGTACTTTGCGCCTTTTTCTACAATTCTTCTCCTTTTCCCTTACACAAAATTTTCCTTCTTTCCTTATTTTCACTATTTAGGCAGGGAATTCTAAGGAGCTATTAATTAATTAATGAGTCTCCACTTTTTTGCAGTAATAATGAAATGCACAGCAAAAGGGTCACACTCTTTCGAAAGAAATAGGGTACGTTTTCTAACTCGTTCTGACAAAAACCCAAGGATAGGAGTTGTATTATACAGATCTAGTGTAAGAAATGGATGCGTGTATGTAACCATTTTTTCTTCCAAGTTATAGACACCTCTATTATTATATTATTAGAAATAATTCACATTCAATTCTGTCATTTCCATCCATCCATCGTTCTAGTTGGAGTACAAGGTTCTCTGAAGTCCTCTTCTTAATAAATAAGTAAACAGGGTAGAAGTCGTAAGTGATCTATGCCTTTCATCTTTCCTCCTTCTTTTGTAGTTCTCTTATTTTTTTGTTTCCCGAGACGTGTTGTAGTATTAGGTTTTTCTAGATTTTAGTAAGGCTATATGATATTACTAGTAAGTAGTAGGTAGCTTTAGAATATTTTACTTCATTTTTTTCATTTTAGAAAGGATTTAGAAAGAATATCGACTCATCAGTTCATACCCAAAGTAACAAAGTTTTCTTGCATAAATTTGTAGATTAATACAACATTCGCAACAACTCACAAAGGAAAGTTTAGAAATAGAATCAAACAAAAAGGTCGTTTCGTTAACAAGCAACTACGAAAAAGATCTGCGTCAAGATTCAATCAAAAATGTTATTAGTACAATTAGTACAGACGAAGCAAAACAGGAAAAGAAAAAACGCATGTATAGATCGATTTCATATCCACGGTTTATTTATTTGGTAAGGTAACTAGAATATGGAAATATCACTTCTTTGATAATAACGGTGTTTCTATTCAGCTAAGGAAAACAAGAAAGGTCATCCCTTAATTAGTCATATTTCGCGAGAATGAATTAGTACTCCTCATCAAGGTTGGTAAGAGAGAGATAGAGAAGAAAAGTACTTTGAAAGAATTTTTCCATGGATACAGACCTCAAAACCAGTATCTATATTGCTCTCTAAATAACTAGTCCTAAAAAATGCCGGGTTGTCGGAGATATTTCAACTACAAGGGATGTCAACAAAGTGTTCATTTTGTTGGTATCACCGGAGTCTTTTTTCTCTAAAAGCGTTCGTTACTGGGACTAATACTATCCTAAATCTGTATAATCTCTAATATAACAAACAGGCACTTTTCCCCTTTAATCGTAGTTCTGAGACTGAGATACAACATGGAATTCCTCCGCCTAAGAGTTGAGTTGATAAGCATAAAAGATGAATAGATAGGAGTCAAAGTCTTTCTCTTTATTAACTTACTTATTAACCTTGACTTTTTGTTAGTAGTTAATTATTTGTTTTTCTCTTTTCTTTGTGGGTATATATTCCTTTTTTATAGAAGAGTCTTTTCTCTGGGTCTAAATAAATAAGTATACACCCTAAGTCTCTTTTAACGTACAAAATATGCCGCTGTCCTCAAAAAATTCTCTTTAGTTCTATTTTTTTTCTGCGTATTTGGTTACTAAAAGTCTATTATTTCTTGTATTTTTCATTTACATTTTTCTTTGTATGTATTATTTGTATGTATTTTTTAGGTGCAACGCCAAGTTTTGTCTTACTTGAATAAGAGTCAAAAGTCTCAATTTTTATACTAGCTATTAGAAATTAGAATAAGAGAAACTTGACCATCTGTTTTGATTCTTTGCATGATATCACTCCCATCCTCCCTCGTATTCGTTATGTCTTGCGGAACATATTTATTTGATTCTTGGATTAAACAACGGGTAGGTAGATATTCGTATAATATTTAAATGAGAAGATAGAATTCTGTGTATAACCTTGTTTTTGTTTCAAATTTAGGTAGATTTTGAGTTGGGTAGATCCGAGTATTGTTTCGTTTATAGTATATCATATTAGATTCTATTATATATCTGGGGCACTTGCTTCTTATAGCGCAGCTCTCTTATTTCCGTAGAAAAGTAGCTTACAAGAAATCTTGTCTATTAACACAGGAATAATTAAGTATCTAACATATATTATTTTGATAAAGACTACTTAAGCTACGAGTACCAAATAACAAAGAAGGAATTGTACTGTTTTCTTTCATGAATTCGGAAAAAGTTTGAAAAAGAAATGAGAAATATAAAGAAAAGAGTGAAAGGGTGTGCTTTTTTCCATCAAGCGTACAAGTGTAAGAGTTCTGTAGATTTCTTCCTCTTCTATTTCTATGAGATAGTTTAGCCTGAGAAAGCCTTTTACCAGATACCAGAGATTTTCTTCTTTCTAATCAGCAACAATGAACAACATGAAATAATTATTCCCAAGAAACAAGAAAAATGCAAATATATTAGATATAGGCTTTGCCCAATAATGCCCTCACAAACAAGAGTGTCTTTTTTTTGTTGTTTTTCTTTTCCTTCCCGACGTCTTCTTATAAACAACATAAAAAGATATACATGTCTTCTTCGAGCCACGACTAAGGAATCAAATTCCAAGCTATCAACCAGGGACTTCCTTTTCTTTTAGACGACTCCGCTAAAGTCTTAATTGTAAAGACCAAATCCTTGGGTCATCATATGTCATGAAGAAGCAGAAAACAAACTCGTGTTTAGGGCTTTCTAATATCTATCTAAAAGAAAATCGAATATCAAAGTCATAGTCTAAAAATAGACCCTTATGTTCTAACAATACAATAGAATACTCAAAATTAACGTAAACAAAGAATCCATGTCACAGTCCACCCAATGGTAATATAGTAGGTAATAACTTACAGGCTTCCCTTTTCTATTTCCTCGGCTAACAAAACCTTTTATTTAGTGCAAGACAGAATCATGGCAGAAGTCGTTTCCCTGTATGTAAAAGCGGTAAAAAGTCAATAAATGTTGCAAAACTATCGTCTAAGAGGAATTGTCCAAATGTGTCTTTTTTTTTTTTATGGAAGTAAACCCAACTGCATAGCATAGCTAAGAAAAGACACATATTTCAAATTTCATAGTTATAGTAACAGCTTTGGAAGTCAAAAAAGAAAAGAATTTGTAGCATACATGTTTTTTTCAGGTATTTCCAGTAGAAAAAAAAGGGTCAAATCAGCTAGAAAAATGAAAAATGAGTAGAAAAATATTAGACCACTTTCCCTTAGAAAAACACCATTTTATTAAGATTTTTCTTATTATTATTTATTCTATTATTAATTCATTCATTTCATAATTATGAAATTAATACACACAAGTAGTAGTTTACTAGAAACTAGAATTATATACCACTATCACTATCTACCTACCGCTGATTGATTGGTTCATTGGCGATGAGCCAAGGAATCCATACTAAGGAGAGAGAGGGCTTTCTGAGTGTTGTGTTGAATTCTTTTAGTGGAGTTAGGAAGAGATGTGTTTGTTTTGCTTTCTCTCTTATTACTTGACTCCGTATCTTATCTATTAGTTCCTAGTTCCTACAATGTTTCATGGACAAGATACAATAACTGAGCAGCTCTTCTATTTTCATTTATTAAGGAGGCAGCCAAACTAACTACGAGTATCTATGTTTTGCTAAAAAAAAGAGAGTCAAGTATAAACCATATCTCGTTTTGCTCAGCGAATGAATAAAATGGAATCGAGCCTACACACCTACATTGAGATTCTTTCCATTTCATTAATGTGGAATTAGACTTGGTTATATGATTAGAAGAACTAGCATAAAAGTCAAAGTCTAAATAAGTATAACCACGTGCATGCAATACATTTGTTTTTGTTTTCACTAACTGCGTGCGGGATGTTATTACTTTGGTTGGTTGTGATCCGTCTTGTATTATCGAAGAGTAGATAAGAAAATGCAAATCTCGAGGTAAGGTAAAAAAACTTCAAAATGCTTAGGATCAAAATATGTAATGTGCAAGGCAATAATAGCAATAAAATAATCTAAATATAGATCACATACATAAAGAAACTATTCCTAGAAACTGGCCGGAATAGCTTTTTGCATATATTTTTAACAGCCAGAAGACTAAGAATTCCATCTCAGTGCTTTAGTGATATGATAGGTGTATGGTGTCGAGATTGAAAAACATTGGCTTCTTGCCCAATCTAATAAATTTCTACGTGAGAGTATTTCCCTATCTAGGAAATGTCTTCTCTCTCCCCAATGATTTACCCCCATATATAAATAATACTATATATAATACATATTGACTTTTCAAATACACAAACAAATAGAAGTCGTAATTAATGCACAAGGTTCCAGAATCGCATAGTTCAATTAGTCCAGGTATATACGATATACTCCAGAGAAGTTGGTTAAACTGAGCAGCATGGAATTGAAGAGACGAAAAGTTTCAGAGTTGAGTGGAGAAAGACTTAGGTAACGATTACAACTACTCTTTATGTCTTTATGGTTAGGCGTAGAGGGCCAAGAGAGTTTGGCGGAGTGCTTTTGTCATGGTCATGCTTAAGAAAGAATTATTCTACATACATATATATATATATATATATACAACTATAACAATACCAGTTATCAGTCGTATTATCAGTAGTCAAAGAAAAAAAAGAGTAGATAACAAATACACAAGAAATTCTTTTCTCTAGGTTCCTATTTATTCTTGTCAAAATTGGAGTCTAGTCCACGCTTGTGAATGTCTTCTTTATAGGTTTCTTATACATATGCCTATCAATTCGACTTCTGCTTTTCATATCCGCGATTCTAATTTTCTAAGAAATTTGGTTTTTGGAAAGCATTTTCATAAAGAAAAAATAAGTTGTACGTTTAAGTATGTATTTGATTGAGCTAGTACTGCGATACACATTTTATTGGCTATTCTCTTTCACGATGGGCTTAATGTTGTTCTGGAAATTGTCGGTTGATTCTATCCGAAACGCTCCGGATGAGAAATGGGACTCGTGTTAACATTCAAAATGAGTTGGTAATGAATGTACAGGTTGCCGCTAACTCAGATGCTCCTTATGGATAACCCTGTACGTACGATAGATAAGAAAAAGTCTAGATGAATCTATTCGATCTAATATCTCTACATTTCTATTTGATTTGTGTCTCTTACCTTCTATTACCTAATTGCAACATTTGCAGAATCTTCGAACCAATTTTCTTAAAGAAAGATAGTGAACTACTCTGTTTTCTAGAATTCAAAGTAAGGTTTTTGATTTGATTGCAATTACAACTCTTATGACGATAGTGAGTATTTAGTTTTGATCTTACTATTATTTAGATTAGATTCATTATTATTTCTATTATTTGTTTGTGTTAGAAATGGGCACTACCCTGAAAGCCTTCTTATTTATTAACTATTTCTAGCAATAATCTAGAAAGAGATAATAAAGTGAGTCTACAGATGTAACGTAAACTAATTCTACCATTGTATAATTGTATATAAAGATCCAATTCTCGAAGAGTCTTTTTTCTTTTAGACAATTCTACCATTGTATATACAATTATACAATGGCAGAAAAGCAAACACCCTTTTGACTCACAAAGGGAAGTTACTAATCAGATTTTGCACCATATTTCCGTTTTTGCCCTCAGTCTAAAACTGATTTCATTTACAAAATCAAGTCAATGTGTTGTAATTTAGAGGTTCAATTTGACATTTAAAGTGACACCACCAAACTTGAACCATTAGATTGAAACTAAACATCACACTGGACGGACCAGATCAAATCAACAATCTATCTTCTGAAAAAACCGACCAGATCAGATCAAGGAATCATCCTCTTCAAAAACCAAAACCATCAATTCTTCCCAAAATCTGATCAGTAACTGCCAATCGAGGAACATTCGTCAAAATTAATTGGGTAGTACTCACTATTTCTATTCATCACTCCACCACGCTTCTTCTTCTTCCCAATTTTCCCTCTTTACCTTTACCACTGATTCACCCAAATCTCATTTACCTATCGGAGCTTCAACATTTTGAACCCCTTTTCCTCGAGAAGAGGTCAATTTGTTATGCTTCTCGGATTCTAATCATGTACTGATTTTGTGTTTCGATCGTGCCTCGGATTTTGTGTTGTTGTTTTTACTATAGATGTGGAATTGTACATGTTAACTAAGATCTGGGTCATCTGAATTTCATTATCTCTCAGTTTGTTTTTATCTTTAAATGACCTATCTGCTGTAAATTTAGATGCAAGGGTTATAAAGCTTCTACTGGAATGCTAAAATTTGTGCAACTGGTACCGTGGAATTAGCATTTGGATGACTTTAGATCCTCATGGATTATTTCACCACTGATCAAGCGATTGTTTCGAATTGAGAGATTTTGAGTTAGAGGATTTAGGTGGTTATTTTATTGCAAATTTCATAGTGGGTGCTACTATCTGAAATGAAGCCTAGGAGAAGATTATGGCAACATACACATCTGCTGTATTTGAATATCTATTTTAAATTGTGCCTGCTTTCTGTGTTTTTATGATGTTGTAATTTCTCAAAACCACCCTGCTTCTCAGTCGATCAAACCAGCGTCTTCCTCACATCATCGTCTTCCCAGTCGATTTCTTTGATCTTATTCCCAATCGATCTCGCACTTCACATCGTCGTCTTCTTGGATTTGATTGCCTCTAGGCTCTTTGTTCGCGATCTCTGCTTGCCAGTCCATCTTCTTCACAATCGATCTCGGACGCGCTGCTCAAGGTATGTATATTTCGTCCATATTCCTCTGTGTCCTAAATCGTGTGATTAATTCGAATTTTTATGATTTGGTTTATAATTTTCTGTTAATGTCATTCTGATGTTTAGGAGTTAATGTGAAGCGGCTTGAGATTCATGGAAGCCTTGGTTGCGATTCTGGACATATTTGATTCAGAATCAGGCATTGAAATTTTACTTGGTTGTTGTTCGAATTGCTGGTTAATTAGGTTTTTGATTGAATTAATCATTTGAGTTTGTGTGTTTGTTGATCAGTTGGATGTGATTGGTATTGATGAGGCCCAATTTTTTGGTGATCTGTACGATTTATGCTGCGAGGCGGGTGATCTTGATGGGAAAACTGTTGTTGTTGCTGGCCTTGATGGTGATTACCTGAGGTAACTATGATGCCATTTAGTATTTGATCTCTAATCTTTCTGTTATCTACTGTGAAATGAATCAGATTAGAAGTATTTATCAGACTCAAATCAGTATTAATGTGTTCATTTAAGGCTATGTTTCGAATCATTGACTGAAGAATTGGAATTTTTTGAATGGGCATGAATTCTATCAAAAGGACCTTTGGATCTGTGCTTGATATAGTTCCGTTAGCGGATACTGTAACAAAGCTGACTTTGTATGGATCAAAACTACAACGAACTATTACTCTATGATATCAGGATCAAAACTCTAAATATGGAGGCTTCCTCAAAACTATACAGCTCCTCGAAATCGTGGAAATCTCACATAATTTCTCTCTTTTCTACAGGATCATGTGGATAAATAGAGAAATAGAGAAATAGAAGGGAAGTTTAATCAAGGTGCAAATTCGACGATTAAGTACCATTATGAGCTACAACATATCAGGTCAGTGTACTACGAACTAATTTTCTCTGGAATTGATCTGTTTTGATAACCTGTTGCTTTTAAGTTGTATTTGGAAATGCATTTCCACTTGGATACTTAAGTTGTATTGACATTGATAATCATAATGCTCAATAACTAACAATTATTATTTTCTGTTCAGCATTTTATTCTAGATGTTGCATTGGCTGTACTCAAATAATAGAGAAATAGAAGAGAAGTTTATTCAAGGTGCTAAATCGACGATTCAGTTCCATTATCATCTTCAAAATGTCAGGTTAGTGCACATCGAGCTAATTTTATCAGGAATGGATATGTTTTGATAACCTATTGCTTTTATTTTTCGGTTAAGTTGACGTATTTAGAAATGCATTACGAAATGGATGCTTAAGTTGTATTCACAAAGCTTCATGATGATAATGCTATTTAACTAACAGTTACTATTTTCTTTTCAGCATTTTATTGGAGAGGCTGAATTTGCCGTACTGAGATAATCGAGAAATAGAGAGAAATTTATTAAAGGTGCGAAACTGACTGGGGATTTTCATATTTTTGAACTTCTTACTCAAATTAATGGTAATGTTTCAGATATGGATGGTGAGGCAGAGAGAGTGAGAGAAATAGGATCAGACAACGGGAGAGACGAGCATCAATGAACACGGAAGAAAGGGAATCACACCTGGCACGAAGGCGAGAGAGGTATCACACCAGAGCAGTTGCAACAACAAACAGGAGTACAATGGTCTCAGAAAGTCCAAATGATGTGAGAAATCGGGTCGAACGATTAAGAGCAAGAGATCGAACCCAGGAAACAAATCGGAGACGTGCAATGACCGATGAAGAGAGAGATGCATACCTAGCTCAAACACGACAAAATTACCACAACAACAATGAACAACATACGATACATACAGGTTCAATGTGAAAATGAGATCTTTCAATAGTTCTTTTCATTTTTGTTACTAGCAAAATTATTTACATCATTATATTTCATCTAAAAAATTGAAAACTTCAATCCAGATCGTGGTAATGTGTCCGAGATAGCATCAAATTCAGAACAACATAGCACAGCCAACACAGCTGGTTAATTGCTGACTCTTTGACTTTACATATTAATGTTAACCAACAGACAAGTTTCTTTATGTTCTACATTCTCTAAATATTACCCATCATGTACGCAGGAGCAGTCGTCGGAAGTTGTGTATTTACACCTTTGTATCACAACCCGTTTCCATCAAACAGGCCTCCATCAAACATGTCTGAAGGATCAACCTCATACTCATTTGTTCCGAACATAGATGGTACTGCTGTTATCCCTATATATTGTATTTAATATGAAATTAGGCAACAAAATGAAAAACATATTTGGTTTATTTAAAAATAAACCACGTAATGCAACAATGTTAATTCTTATCACTGTACATATCTATTTGTAGTTGATGATACAACAGTTCATATTAATGATACTGAACAATCGCACCAAGACCCCAACTCTAGAAACTATGTACCTGTCAGTGATGAAAGAGTTTACAACTCTCATCATAATGTTGCAAGAAATTACACAGAATCAAGGGGATTCCGAGCATTCAGATTACCACAACCTGGAAACTGTATTTATTGTCGTGCTTTGTTGTTTCGCGGCGAATCCAAAAACTTTTGTTGCAAAAAAGGAAGAATTTCTCTACCTGAAACACCTGTTCCTCCAGAACTGCAAGATCTTTTTGTTGGTGATTCTCCTGAAGCAAAGATGTTCAGGAAAATGGTTCGTCAATACAATCATGTTTTCTCTTTTACATCCATGGGTGTAGAACTAGATGACACTGTAAACACGGGGCAAGGTGTGTACACATTTAGAGCACATGGAGGAATATATCACAAGATAGGTTCTTTATTACCAAATGCAGGAGACAGGCCTCGCTATATTCAAATGTACATTTATGATACAGAAAACGAGACTGAACATCGTATTTCTGAGAGCACTGGATTGAGAAGGAGCATTGTTGAAAAGATACAACGCATACTACATCAATGCAATCCATTTGTTAGTACATTCCGACAACTAGCGTCGCGTCCAGAACTAATTCAATGCAAGTTAGTCATAAAGGAGAGGCCTGCGACAGAGAGACAATATGTGCTACCAACTGCATCAGAAGTAGCAGCTATCATATCGTCCGATGAAGGGGTAACTGTAGCTAATAACAGAGACATAATCATCCAAACTATTGGAGGGCATTTAATACAAATCTTAGAATTCTCGGGTTACTATGATCCATTGCAATACCCCTTATTCTTACCATACGGAACATATGGATGGGATTCTGAGACATGCACAGTTAACAATATACCAGTCTCATGTTGTGACTACTATGCATACATGCTACAGGTAACATTTCATTGTCTATTTATTAATGAATCAAATTAACTTAATTACTTCATCTAAAAGATTAATTATTCGTTTCTTACATCTAAAATGTGTATTATTATTTCTCTGATCACAGATCCGCTCAGCAAACCCATCTATTTTTTTATATGGAGGTCGACTACTACAACAATATGTCGTAGACAATTACGTGAAGATTGAAACACAAAGGTTGAGGTTCATAAGAAGTCACCAACAAAAGATACGAGCCGAGCTATATCAAGGGTTACAGGATTGCTTGCAGGTTGGGGAACATGATGCAGGTAATATGTTGTTATTATACAATTGTCTTAGTTTTTCTCATGTCATGAATTTCCATCTATATACTATTTTTAAGACTCATCAACCTAATTTCTTTTCATATCTAGCAAATGTTGGGCAACGTACTGTTTTGCCATCTTCTTTCACGGGTAGTCCAAGAGACATGTATCAACGATATCAAGATGCCATGGCCATAGTTAGAAAATATGGAAAGCCGGATCTTTTCATCACTATGACTTGCAACAGCAACTGGAATGAGATAAAGGAACAACTGTTTCATGGTCAAACGGCTCAAGATCGACCAGATTTGATTGCAAGGGTATTTCGAGCAAAGTATGAGGAACTTAAAAAAGACATTTACACGAATGGAGTTCTTGGAAATGTTCTAGCATATGTTCATGTTGTTGAGTTTCAGAAACGTGGATTACCTCACGTGCACATGTTGGTTATACTGGACGAACATGACAAGCTAAAATCCGCTGATGACTATGACGAAGTAGTCCGTGCTGAAATACCTCTGCAAGAAGATGAACCAATATTATATGAAGCTGTTCTTAGACACATGATACATGGTCCGTGTGGCCCAATGAATACAACCTCACCGTGCATGACCAAAAAAGGATGCTCTAAGAAATATCCAAAGCAATTTGCGCAATGCACAATACAAGGTAGTGATTCTTACCCAGTATATCGGCGTCGCAATGATAACAGATATATTACTTTAGACAGAGCTGGACTAAAGGTGGTTGATAATAGATGGGTTGTTCCTTACAACACCTGGTTATTATTAAAGTACGATTGCCACATCAACGTAGAGGTTTGCAGCAGCATAAAAAGCATCAAGTACTTATACAAATATGTCTACAAAGGACCTGATTGCACATCAATTGAATTACGCCCGGTCCAAAACAATGATGAAGTTACCAGGTATGTGAATGGAAGATATGTTTGCCCCCCAGAGGCTTTATGGAGAATATTTAAGTTTCCAGTTACTCGAATGTACCCATCAGTTGTACGATTGCAATTACATCTGGAAAATATGCATCAAGTTCGATATGATGTTAATGACAGGATAATAGATGTTGTCAATGAACATCGCAATACTAAGACCATGTTGACCGAATTTTTCAGAGTTTACAGTGAAGGGACAGAGTCAAATAAGTACTTATACAGCGAATTTCCAATGTACTATAGATGGATTGAAGGATCCAGAATTTGGCAGCGTAGGGTTTCACCCCAGCGTGTCATTGGGCGTATGTTTTCTGCATCACCAAATGAAGGAGAAAGGTTCTACTTGCGTCTATTATTAAATCATGTCCGAGGACCTAAGTCTTTTCTTGATCTTAAAACGGTAGATGGTGTTTCTTACCTAACATTTAAACAAGCAGCTGAAAAAATTGGCCTACTTCACGAGGATGATAGTATTCGGGAGTGTTTGGTTGAGGCAAGATCTGTAAGAATGCCTCATGCTCTTAGAAGACTATTCGCAACAATTCTGATTTACTGTCAACCAACTAGAGTACGTACATTGTGGGATGAAAACAAAGAGTACATGACACAAGATTATATTTCACAGAGGGCTGCAAATAATTTATATGCCACGAACAGGCTACTACATGAACTAAATAGATTGCTTCTACAACATGGAAAATCTATCAAGGACTACGACTTGCCTCAGGTTGCTGCTGCATTTCCCCTTGATGAAACCACATCTAATTTAATTGAAGAGGAGTTGTCAATCCAAATATCATATGATGATCTTAGTGCTGAACAAAAGTTGAATCAAGAGCAGGTTGTTGCATTTCATACAATCAGACAAGCCATACTTTCAAGGCGAGGTGGTGTATTTTTCGTAGATGGACCAGCCGGAACTGGAAAGACATTCTTATATAGAGCTTTACTTGCAAATTTTCGCAAAGAGGGCCACATTATACTTGCTACAGCAACATCTGGAATTGCAGCAAACCAACTTCCAGGAGGGAGAACTGCACATTCTAGGTTCAAAATTCCTATAAAACTGGATTCGGGATCAATGTGCTATTTCAGCAAGCAATCCGAATTGTGTAAGTTGATAAATCAAGCATCTGCAATTGTTTGGGATGAAGCACCGATGGCGAACAAAAATGCAATAGAAACGGTTGATCGTACATTCAGAGATATGTTCCAGGCACAGGCGCCTTTTGGTGGAAAAGTCATGATCTTTGGTGGCGACTTTCGACAAGTTGTTCCTGTAGTGGTGGCTGGTACAAGATCACAATCTGTACACTCAAGTATGATTCTATCATATATATGGTCCTGCGTAACACTTCTTCGCCTGACAAATAATGTTAGAGCCCACACTGATCAAAGTTTCTCCAATTTTCTTCTTCGCATTGGTAATGGTGAAGAGGCTGTTGTCCAAGAAGATATGATTAATATACCTGACTCTATGGTGATACCATGGGAAAGTGAAAATTCTGTGAATCAATTGATTGATTCCATATTTCCAGAATTGCAATCCCATAGAATGGATCCGGATTACATGAGACAGAGAGCAATTATAACTCCAAGGAATGACGAGGTTAACAAGCTGAATGACATTATAATACAAGCTTTTCCAGGTGAAGATGAAACTACATTTTACTCTTTTGACTCTGTTGATGAGGATACCCATAATTTGTATCTCCCAGAATTCTTAAATTCACTGTGTCCTGGTAATCTACCGCCTCACAAATTAATCGTGAAGAAAGGAAGCCAGATCATGCTTCTGAGAAACATTGATCCAAGAATAGGTCTTTGCAACGGAACAAGGCTCATTTGTCACGGTTTTGGAAGAAATTTTATAGATGCAGAAATTCTAACTGGTGAATCTAAGGGCTTGAGAGTTTTCCTTCCACGTATGCCTTTGCATACTACAGATGATGCAAAACTACCTTTCAAAATGACAAGAAGACAGTTTCCGGTGCGGTTAAGTTTTGCAATGACGATAAACAAATCTCAAGGTCAAACGATACCACATGTGGGGGTATATTTACCAGATCATGTCTTCAGCCATGGACAGTTATATGTTGCATTATCAAGAGGTGTCTCGGCAATCAACACAAAAGTGTTGGTTAAGAATGGAAGGATATGTGGATACGATGGGACTTACACTAAGAATGTGGTTTACCCTGAAATTTTTTCTCAACTGCAATCGTAGTAACAAGTACCTAACATGTTCATTTTTTTTTTGCAATTGATATGCTTAACT
>JAYMSR010000023.1:0-51815 GCA_036897825.1 Plantago rigida
CATTGGTCAGTGACGGCTTAAAAGATTCTTAAAAAGTCAAAAATCATGTATGTAAGCTTTTTTTGCAAATCTAGCAGTACAATTTCCTAATACTAACGGTGGGCAACCGAATTATGAATATTCTAAAAAAAAACTTTCTATACTAAATAAAATACGAAATGTGTAGTTTCATGACATAGAACAAAAAACAGCATATTAAGTGCATATACAATTAGAAAAAATAATAAGAAAAATAAGTTGAGAAGAGAGAGGTGCGTACGTTTTGTTTGGGTAAGTTTTCTGTATGCTAGTATGGTGTAGGTAGAGACAATGGTAGTGGTGCGACAAATAGTTTCTTTATTATTATTTTATGATTATGGCATGAAATGGAATAGTTGGATCTTCTTTTGCGAGGAATACATAAAAAAGCTCTTCTAATTCAACATTCTCAAAAAAAAAGTATTCTCCGTTTAACACGAAATTGGGTGAAAGTTATCTACCTGAGTTATTTGATATCTTGCAGAACATAGTTTTTTTGACTACTAAGACCAACCAAGTCAGAATAAAAGTCGAGTGACAAGCCGGTAATTGTGTTATGTTAGTTTAGGATTTCTCGTTTTTTCTAATAACCAATCATTAAGGAGAAACTATCCAATACCTGGATGCGAAATACACTCTAACACAGTTTAGTAGAAGGGGCGATGGATCAGTTCAGTTCTACTCCCAAGAAATATACCGAACAGACGGGATCAACTACTCAATGCATTTTCCCGGTTTGGTAGATCTCTAACACAAGTTGTTAGAGGGAAAGGAAAAAGCTACATTCCAATTCATTCACGAGATAGTTGGAAGAACTCAGAACTAACATTCTATACACCAAGCCCTAACGTAAAAACAAATACCAACTGCTAATATTACTCAATAGGAAAATTCTTTACATGATGTCTACCTGAGGGTAACGAGGTTAGGAAGAAATAATCTTTCTTTGGTTGTCATACATGTTGCTGAATAGAATTCTAATCACATAAAATAGATAAGGTAAAAGAAGTTCTAAAATCAAGCTTTTCGCAGGAGATAGAATCTATCCTTTTTTAACAACTGAGTCAAATACCTTCGATTGAAATGAAAATAGAAAAATCTTTCAAAATAGCATTTGTTTTAGAACACAACAGGAGGATAATAACACAGTTCACAAGACATTGATTGGGGTGTTTATAAGCACTAATGAGCAAGTCGTTACATTTATTGACATCTCAATCTCATATCTCCCATAAGTTTGATTAGAATATGATGAAGTACTTTAAGTTTCAAAGTTTAAGGATCACGCTAAGTTTTTTTGATTTTTCCTACAGGTGAATTTTGCTAAACCGCAGTCTTCGTTAAGTCTTACTTACCTCTTTCTGCCTATTTAAGTTCTATAAAACTAGACTAGATAATTATTTAGAGTTTTTCTATCCTTTGTATATGTGTTGAAAGAAACTTGGTAATAAATAGATATTAGAATACTCTCTTTCTGTTCTATTTTGTGTTGGCACACTCTTCTATTTCATCTAGTCTTAGTCAAAAGAAGGCTAGGAGTTCATAATCAGCAGATTCTAACCCATGCATACAACATATTTCATACTAGTACACCCGGGGCAGAAAAACAAGCGTTAGGAAGAATAGGAATCACTGACCACGTAATAAATCAAACTAAATATCGCCGAAATCTATCAATCATATTTTTCTTTCAATTCTAAACGATACAATAAGAGGGAAGCTTTCTGTTAATAGAAGAGAGAATCTTCACTTCACTGCGCGTGTAAGGAAGAAATATGATAGAACACTAAAGAGAAATCACAAGTACAACGAATTTTTCGAAAGCAGGATCTCCACCCTTTCCTCGTATCCAATACATAAAAATACAGAAACATAATAGTGGAATTATTTCTTAGATATACCAAATATTTTGGATGCACAACCAAAGTAAGCAGTAAGCGCCTATACGTACTTTTGGGTGGGTTTAGTACATCGAATAAGTATTTCTCTACTTTCTTTCCCCTTGCAAGTTTTCTTTATTATCGTATTATCCAAAATATGGAATTTCCTGGCTTTTCTAGTTTTTGCATACTTTGTTCTTTTGTTTTGAAGTTACGTTCAGAAATGATTTTTTAGCTCGACTGGGAAATTTGGTTTTTAGTGAGGAACTTGTACGTACAACTAAAGATTTGTGAGTTATTAGCCAACATTCACTTACTCAAGTACATGATAATATGTATGCCAGAATTCATTTCTAGCTATTCTTTTCCGGAAAGGACAAGGTATCCACTTCTTTAGTTGTGATATTAGTTGGCTGTTTGTTTGCTGTATAGTAACAAAGAGTAACAGCAGCTGTGGTGTACGGTTAGAGGTATAAGTCCATTCCGCCGGAGTACCTAATTATTAGATTAGAACATTCAAAAGCAAAAGGAAATCTTATTACAACCGACGACGAATCAATTTCTAATTCCAAAGCAATCGTCTATATTAAGAAAAATCTTTACAACCCTATATTACTATATTCTAGAATTCTATATATTATTATTATTATGCTCTTATATAAATAGAAATCCAAACATCCACTGACGGGTCTAATAGACTCATCAAATACTATGTATTTAAAACGATCTATGACTAAGTTCTATAATTTTTTAGGACCAAATCTAGTCATCCTCTGTGTCTGTAGAATGTCTCTGTAGAAAACTCATCTTTTCCTACTCAACGTGTTTCTATTTCAGAGTGAAAAGATAGAATCTAGTTGTGTTGTTAATGAAGCAAGCATTCTTATTTTTTTACAGAAACGAGAGAATTTTCTCCTAGATTCCGATTTTCTTAGATTATGAAACTTTGGTAGCAGTTGTTGCACCAATCAATACGGTCAAGTAATCTATCTGCGCGTTACGATCTTTGTTCATTCTTTGATATACCTAATACTAATACCTATTTTATACCTACTCTCTTTTACTATACTACTTTATACTACTTTGTAAACTAGGACAAAGACCTCCTATATTTTTGATTTTTGGCATGCATTTTAAGAAGAAATGGCGAGTCGTACTAGTGGAATCGAAAAGGTAATAACAGATATTCGTTTCTATTTTCTTTTCAAAGGCGGTGGGTAATAGTGGCTTTTACTAGAATTTGTAAATATTCTTCTTGTGTTGTTGATCTTTATTTCTATCATCTTTGTAAATCGTAAATTTAGTAAAAGCATACGTTAGTTGGGTTTCTAATATTCTGCAACATGACTCAAGTTTACTGTGCGTTCTAGCGCATATTTAAGGGTAATTAAGTCTTAACTACTACTGTACAAGGATAAGAAGGACTCCGAACTTTTACAAAAAAGGAAAACTTCATCACAGTGGACTCACCCCCTAGCCTTTCATTTAATGAGTGTATTGAAGTGTTGAGTACCCATACCTCGGAATAGTTCAATCTAATTCTAATAGGAGAGTCAACGTATTGTATTCTCTATCTCTTATTACATATTCTATCAAACACAAAGCAGTAAACATTTTAGTAGGATTTCATTTCATACCTGTCACTAGCACGATATAGCATTTCACATTGGCTGACATAGTTCGTACTTATTTTCACTGCTGGTGTCAAGATAGGTCGAATCGAATACAACTATCCTCCTGGATAACTTAACGAGAAATTGAGCACGAATAACTCTTTCAAAATTTTTTCTTTTAATTAGCTCTCGGTGAGTTTTTTTTTCATTAATGGAAATAAGTTCCCTAAATCCGTGTAGTGCGAGTGTCTTGTAGGTACTTTCCACGTTACATATTTAGAGGCGTAATTTCATAAGGCTAGGTAGGAAGGAATACCTTGTTCTAAAATAGTACATACATATCTTTCATATTTCATAGAACTAGTTATAGATTAGATGTCTGGAAAATACAATTGTTGTTATACTTGTTGCTTAAAAAAGGGGGTTCTCAAATCTAAGTCTTTGTTGCTAATCGGTTAATATTCTATGATCCGTAAACCGGTCTCCCTTTATGATACTTTATGATATAGTCCTTTTAAATTATTATGTGATGGATAAGTCTGTGGTTCTTTCAGTTATAGTTCTCCAACCTCATTCCCAAACTACGCATCCTTTCACGGATATAGGATAGTTGTTTCGGCGCATGCTTTCGCGGAATTTTCATATTTCATTTAACAAATTAAAGCCGGCGCTATATCCAAATCGGTTTACATTAGAAAAACAAGGAAAGAGTATCTTTGTCAGATTGATGCAACACTACTTTTTTTTTAGAGAGTACTCAAGAACTTAGTATACGCATTTATGAAAAACTCACATCTAGAAAGAATAGACAAATGCAGTTTTACTAATTGCAATAACCCATAGCGAAATCGGGGGAACGTGCTCATAGTTGATTCGATCCGAAGAAACAGACCATTCATAATTATCCAGAGAAGACTGGTTCTAAAGATTCTATAAGCTTAGAGATAGGATTTTCTTATTGTTTCAAAAATCTACTATTTAGCTAAATTGTCTAGTTCAGTATTATTTCCATTTAATATATCCCCAATTCCCTGGCCACTTTCTTTTTCTTGTATTTCAACAAGTCTCATTTATCTTTTTTCTATTCACTGCTCCTTATTCCTTATTTATTCCAACTATTTGGTATATCCTAATCTTTTTGGTTCCCCTTTGTCCTATTCATTATTCTTTACTAAACTAATACTAATGGGTATTTTAGTCCTACTTTGCTCAATAATTTATAGACTAGATCATCAAAATTTCAAAATGGCACTTTTTTTTTGATCTTTGGTATAATGTCAAAGCAAAGAAAGTAGTCAACCTGACGATCCTTCCACGAATCAATCTATTTATTGAGCTCTTTTCTCTTAGTAGCTATTTGTATTTTGCCAGGTGTCATTATGGTATGGAATAATATAAACGAGATCCTTATCCAGTACTTGTAACTCTCTTAACGAATACATACAACTCTTTCATTTCATTTTGTTGTTCTGGGTAGACCCCTACATATCTTTTCTTCCTTTTTTCTTTTCTTGCTGCCTTCCTTCTGTTGTACTTTGAGGCAAAATATTCATTACTGGCTAAAGTCTTGCGCACCAAGGAGCGTTCGTTGTTGAATTGTTACGTATATATTTCACAGATATTCTAAAATCATTAGATTTAGCGTTGTTTCCTCTGTTTCTATAACCCGCATTATCTTTCCGGTTGGTGTCCTCTCGAATATTTCTCTATTTATTTCCTATTTATTGCACTATTGCAACAGGCGGTAAGAACATATTCTAAGGATTTAAGGATTGTAATTCAAATAGAAAATGAAAGAATAGATCATTTAGCAAGTAAGAGTGAATACTGAAATGAGCACAGATATAACTTAGGACCTAGAATTTGCCTTCGTTGCAGTGAATTAAAGAGTATAGCCTCTATTAAAGAGTATATATAGCCTCTAATAAAGAATGGAGACATCATATAAATCTAACTAACTGGTGTAGAAAAACAGAAGAATGCCACATCCTAATAAATAATTGTGTCCACCATATGATCTTGGACCTCCTAATGCAAAAAGGTGGATAGTTGGGTTGAGTGAACCTATTTTTTGTATGCTCTCGTTTCAATTGAGGCTAATCTCCACCTCTAAGTTTCTTTAAGTGACTTCGGTGATTTCGTTACAAATCCAAAACCCCCTTTCCTCTTTGTTTGTGATTGACTTTTTTTTTTTGACTATTCTTTGACTACTGTCGTGGAGGAAATAAAATATCAATCAACAAATGAGTTCCACAAAATTCTATTCGAAACCTTGTGAAAAGATTTGTTGGAAGAGAGAAGTTGAGGTTTGAAGTAGAATCTATTACTTACCACTTAGATTACTTTGGAATATTTCCTTCCTAAATGAAAGACAACATTTGATGATTAGTTTAGTTAGAAAAAAGCAAGAATACAAGTTTGTTTACTTTCTACTTGTCAAAATGTTTCCCTTATTTTTATAGCAATCCTTTAGACTCTTTTTGCGGCTTTCTTATCTAATCCTTTCCTTTGCTGCTCATATCATATCATATGAAATACTTAAATGTAAGAATGAAGAATCCGGTGTTTATTTATTTATGTTGCAACAAATATGGGTGGGGCTTCCACTCCTCACTCAATCAAAGTGACTTTGGGTTATATTAGTTAGTATAGAAGTGAAATATAGCATGAAAGATTTATTAGATCCAGATAAATAGAAAAGTTCCGTCTAGATGTCAATATAGAATTGCATAGAAAATCTAAGTCGCTCAGTGTCTTTCTCCAGTATCAACAGCGGGTGGATTTAGATCTCATTTTATATCTATCTAGTAGGCTTTCTATTTTGAGTCAATTCGGTTAATCTTGTTTGTATGCAGTTCAATTGTTGGTATGTTACGTTTATTACGCCTAAACGTTTACCACCCGTACGTAGTAAATGGGTGAAATGATACCTTCTTTTTTCATTCATATAATAATTCTAATTAGACCTTTGTTTGTTAGTTTCCTGCCGTTGTTTTTTGTGCATTACTCTGGTATAGTTTTTTTTATAGGCGTCTAGTCTTCGGTCTTGCTTTACTAGATAAAAGCATTCCTTCAGATATTCTTTTTCTACCACGTTTTACAAATTTATACAACTTCAAAAATTGAGAGACATTTCTAGAGTGATATTTCCTTGCTAGCAAAAAAGAGGACTTTATTATTTTCATTTTAACATTCACTAAGCCAAGTTTTATTACAACAAACACAAAGATTTTGACTAGTAGGCTTATCTCGCACACCGCCTCAACCAATATGGCTAATCTTTTTCTCCTTTTCATTCAGTCCTATCGACTAAAGCGAAGTAACTAATATTCAACAAATATGGTGTTTAAAAAAAGACTCAACCCTTTGCGCAATGTACTTCTTAATAAAGGAAAGTATCCCATCTAGCGGTTAGACATGGATTTTCGTCTATAAATGAAATTAGAAAGAAAAAATAGATTTCGGATTCGGGGTTAAATCAAAGAGGAATAAAGATGTAATGTAACTCGATCGATATCGATAACAAATTCAATTATGTAGTAAAAGACAATAAATAGTTCTTAGCGGACACTTTCCAGATTTAGGTAAAGCTTTTCTTGCTCTAGGCCTATAGTTATACAACATTTCACTCTTCTGTATCCAGTCATTTGGGAATCTTTGTTGTCTTGACTAAACTAAATAGAAAAGAAAGTAGGAGGCATAATTCGTTTTTACCAAGCCAAGCCCTTATTAGACCCAAACCAAAAGAAAATAATAAAAGCGTGTGTTGGGGTTCGGATGTTCGTTCATTTTTTATCTGGATGAGGTTTATAGATCTCTTACTAATTATGGTACTAATACTAATTATATGGGGCCTTGCTCGGGAATAAATAAACAAAACACAAGATTATGTTTAGTTACAAACCTCTTAGTTCGCGAAATTTCTATTTATTGATGATTGAGGATTTTTCATTGCTGACGATCTCCCTTTATTACCTGATATGTATCTGAATACGTCCCTTCTGTTTTCTAAGCCAAAAAGAAAAAATAATATCTCTTTGAAACTGGAAAAGAATCTAAGGATATGTGTTATATAATATATATATAATATATTAAGGATAGGTAGGTGGATGAAATAGAAATAACTAATTGGCGCACCAACTCTTTTTTGGTGCTGCTCTGGATATCTTCTAGTAGTTTTTTTTTGTCTTGGCTTACAAAGATTTATTTAGACTTTCTCTTTTCTCTACTATTGGCAATCACGGTTCCGCGCGTACCCTTTCTATATATCTATATAGCTTGCAACTCTAGTTATCTAATCACCGAACTATATAATACTATATAATAATACACGTCACGTTCAATTAAGGAAGAATGAATTACTCGCGTGAGACCAAAGAAAAGATATGTCTTATAAGGGGTTGGATTGTAAAACAGAATTATTTAGACAAATAAATACGCCCTGTGAAATTAACTAGAAATCATTAAGGAAATCTCATAATAGTGATCCTAATGACGGATATGTATGTCAGTAAAGTAAAGGAAAGTATATCTGCTGCTTAAGCAACACAACACTTAAAGAGGAACGGCATTTTTCATGTTTATTAGGAGCAATGCGCCAAATGCGTCGAAGATTACCACTGTCTAATGTTCTAATGTTGGTAAATAACTATGCCTTATTTATATTTCATATTATTTCCTTACTTCATTCTTGGAGGAGATCATTTTGTATAATAATCCTTGCAAATACGACACACAATCTTTTTCAAACGTAAATTCTAATGCTAAGAGAAGTAATACAGTACCCTTCTCGTTTGTTTCTTTTTTATGTCATTTTATTTAACATCAACAAATGTGGGACGCAGAATCACTCTTCGGCATAGTTTCAATAAAACCACCCTGCTTTTTCTTCTGATGAATTCTTTACTTTATTTAGTATTTTTGGAAGGGAATAAATACTCCTTTGTGCCAACTCCCTCTCATATTTGACTTAAGCAATAATGACATTTACAGCAGGTACTCTGCGTAGAAAATCACATGCTGCATCAATATAGATAACTTTCCGTTTCGGGTAGAACTGCGTCGCTTTTTTATCTTCGTCATTACCTATTTCAACATGGAAATGTTTAGTTTCTCTCTTCTTTTTTTCTTTTTAACTGTTTCTATGGATTCCCTGTGGTATTTTATTTAAACAAATCCAATATATTATGAAAATGCATGTTATCCAGGCTTCTTCTATACCTTTTCTATACTTCGCCCCTATTCTTAAGATCTTCTAAGACGGATATAGTTAGCAACAAGGCGAACATCTAAACCAAAATTGAAAAGGTTCCTTGGATTAGTAGAAAAAGAGCTGTTAAAGAACTGGAGTAAATCGCTGGATTTGTTGGTGTGTATGACTTTTTTTGTAATCTGTTCAATACTTTTACTAAATAAATGTATTCATTCGTATATTGACTGAGAGTCTTTTTAGCCTTCGTGTACATCTATTTTTTGATTGATTCCTCCTTCTCTTTCTTAACATACTTGCAAATCCTATTAGAACTTCATAGAAGAAGTAGCCTACAAAACAAAGTCAATCGACGAGTTTTTGGAAGTTATTCATTGTTCTAAAGAATACAAAATTTCTAAATCAGATACAACTATTTTGTTTTGGAAAAGATTTTCTTTTATATGTAGACTCCAGTATTAGTCATTCTCCTTATTACAACACAACTTCCTAGACGGGGAATCTAGAAGGAATGGCGAGAAGTTCCTATATAATATATTATTAATATATATATATATATATATATAGAATATATAGAAAAAATGTTTACAAACAAATGGCAGAGGAAGAAATCTCCGGCAAAAAACGTGCACATACAAAAAAAAGGACAATAATCTAAAAAATAGAAAATATATATAATAGCGGAGACTACCTAGGTATACACGGCATACATAGGACCAAAAACTATGAATCTACGAAGATTTAGTAAGAAACATTCATGAGTGTGCCCAGCCCTTTTCACTATTCATTGAAATCTCAGATCGTTATGTAGGCCAAAGATATATTAAAGAGACATATTAAAGCATTAACTGTAGAAAAAAACTAGCTATCTTTTCAGCAGAAAAGCATATTTTGACAAATAACGTCCAACCAAAAAAGAAAAAGAATTCTATCATAAAACATCAACAAAAGTGACAAAAACAGTCCCCTATAAGGATAGCTTCTTACACACCCGAACAACTAGAATTTCGTATCTAATAACTCTGTATTTGTCTATTTTAGGCTTTTTCTACAGTTAATGCTTGAGCCTTTACTAAGTTAAGTAGGTTATTAAATGCAAAATGAAAAACGTTCTAGTTATGAAATCCGCAGATCATCTAAGGTACATTCTTTTCTCTCTCGTTTTCGTAGTTTGACCCTTTCAAAGTTCTCTTCTTCGCGAATACGTCTTTCTATTTATATGTTTGCTATTTAGATATAGGTTATTTGCCTGCCGAAAAAAGGGCAGAAATCCTATTTGATTGAAACGTCTGTTCTGGTGGAATTTCGGCTTCTATTTTTTGAGTAGTTTAAGGTTTCATCTTAGTAAGGTTAATGGGATGCCAATTCTTATATCAAGTTCTACACTTGCTTTGAGTTCTTCCTACTAGGACTCCTTCTAAAAGAGTTATACTAGACAAATGTAAGACTTCTGAAAAACTTCTATAAAAAAATGTCCTACCTTATAGCTATATTTCTATTTGATTCTTCTTAAAGAAATTCCATAATAAAAAAAAGCATACTCTGTAAAATAAAAGATTGAGCTGTTACCAAGCAAGGTGTATTATTTCGACATCATATTTGACTTATTAGCCCATTATTAGATTCTCTTTTTCCATGCCCTCTATATAACCAACTGTCCTTCCACGTCTTTTGGCAAGCCTATTCTCTTGTGGATATCATCTTACACCTGCAGACTTCAGATCTTTAGGGTATATCCTTGTACAGGAAGTCTAAAATTCTTATTATTTCTAGTTTTTCATTCTAATTATTCTGTATTTCAAATATGAGTTGTATGAGGTTTACACGAGTCGCAGGGATTTCTCTTTCCCTAGAGTTGTTTGTTCTCTTTTTTCTCTTTTTAAGGGCCAACATCCAAATACGCCGTAGAGTAACAGTATTCAGTATCCATAAAATGGTAAAGGTAAAGATACGTAAGGGCTTTTAGGTTCGAAAAGGGTCTCTAAGAATAGCAGCAATTCAAGGATTCTTTGTTGTATCCCCACCAAATAATGTATCTAGAAGGCAGGTTTTTTCTTTTCTAATAAAAAATCCGATGCACAGATCATGTTTATCGCGAGTAGTACTCCAGAAAGAAGATATCTTACAAGATGAAAAGAAATCTAAAATAATAGATAATAGGACAGGGCTGCAAAGCAAAAAGCAAGTACAACAAATACAAGTAAACAGTTCAAAATATCTAACTAATAGGGCGTTATGACTCTGCGTGAAACCCAAAAAAACGGCAAAGAACACGATCAACACTTGGAGTGGAAACACTACCCGGACCAGACATTTTTCTACAACTCTTTTGCCCAGCTATTAGGCGTGTATGTCTTGTGTAATAGAATGAATTGTCATGTTGTACTTTCGTTGTTTCGACTCTTCCTTTGCTTTTCTTTTTTCCCGTAGTATTTGCTTCTTTTCGCTGTTGTAGGGAGTGTCATTAATTGTTTTGCCAAATTTGTTTTAGCAAGTGATAGCTCTATTTCCTTATTTTAGAAAATTTTTCCTAGTTAGTGTGCCTCGTGTGCAAAGCATATTGACAAAGTCCTTCTTTAAATGAAAAAAGACTCTTAACGCTTAGTTGGAACTCCCTACCTCCAGAAAATGGAGTCAACCACAGTAAACATCAAAAACATGCTTAAACAACAAGAAAAAGAAGCATATTACATATTCAAATAAGAGACATTAGTGAAATGTTAGTTACACGTACAAGGCCTCGTTAAGCCAACCAACGCTTCCATTTATTTGACAACTAGCTTTTTTTTTCTTTGAGAACGTGCAAGAAAAATCCAAAGTAATAATGTAATATAGAAATAGAAAATAATTCAACTACTAGAAAAAGGTATGAAATGAAAATCGCTGGGATGATTAACAACTCTAAGATAAAGAATTGATAACAACGTCAACATAGGCCTTGTGTTCCTTATTAGGGTTGGGCGATATTGGGGAAAACAGCATCATCTCACAATTCGAAACTGGAATAACTCACATCAACTAATTAGGGGGTTCTAATCTATATTTTCATTTTCTTTAGTATTAGTGTTGTATTTCTAGTAAGGAAATAGATATCTAAAAAAATATTGGATGTACAAGTTCACAAATCATAAAATAGATCTAAAGTAACACAAGGACAACCAGCATATTTAAATAACAATGAATAGTTTTTAGTTGTGGCAGATGTAGATGGACATAGAACAATGGTCCAGTAGTTATCCAATAAAGGGTCTACTTCTAACAGACGGTATAAATATGTCAAAATAAGAAAAGAACTTCTAATTCTCATTCGATTAGATCACTTACGGGCTTTCCTTTTCATTTTTTTCATCTAGTTTTTAATCTAGTATAGTATGTCAACTCAGTATTTCAATAAAATCAAAATAATGTTGTCTCCACCGCTGCATTTCGATTTCTCAGACTCTTTTTGAGGTATGAGGTATATATTATTAATAAGGGATACTTGAAGATTCCAACCGTTTACTAGGTACGAGAATTATTGCTGTGGCATAAGAAAAACACTAATGCTAATGATGGTATACCTAAAAACTAAACCCTGTGCTTGGAAAGGAATAGAATCTGTTTTTTCGCTTACTTATTAGAAACGAATTCACAATCATAAACAAAAATGGAAGGCGAAGAGGATCTCCTTTTAACTAAAACTTCTAAACTATATGGAAATGTTATTTCTCACTCGAATATCAAGAGGTAAGAGGTAAATGAGTCATTTTTATCCTGGCCACTTAAACAGAATTTGTAATACATACTAATAGCATAATATAGTTTTTACTAGACGCAAGTAGATGACGTAATCATTTTGTTCCCAGTCATATTTCATATTGTTGTAGCATTTCTAAGTTAGAATCATGACCTAATACAACATCAGTTATTACGGCAATGGAAGAACTGTGTGGTGTTTAATAAAATACCTTTTCTTTCTTTCCCACCAAAACCAAACTGATTAATTGGTTGGATGATTTCACGCAAATCCCTCCTACCTGAACTTTTTTCTTTAGTACCCTACTCCTCTCGGATTATTCTTTGACTGGGTATACTTTGCTAGAAGTTTTTATTAATTAGTCCTACGCGAGGCAATAAAACTTCTTATCTCATCAATACTGTCTTTCTTTTTACATCCGACGTCCCGGATTAATCCACTTTGATTTAGAGTCAACCTAATCCCTACAGTAATGAATATTCCATTTTCATAGAAATGTTGTGGATATTCCAACAAAGGACAGTGCCCTTATTATTATTATTATTTCAATACAATGTTAAAGCCTTTAAAGTTAGAGAGAAACCCTGGTGTTAAAAAATTCGTATTTTTGCTCACTTCTTATCCTTACTAGTAAGAAGTCAGTGAGTAAATATTAACTAACACTATACTCCCTGCTCTCCCAACCTCTTTTTCTATATTCCTAAATATCTGATAGAATGGAAGGTATGTGATTGTTGGGAAACAAGGCGGACTAAGTGTGGTTTTTCTATGGATAAAATCATATAGAAATAACTCAAAAAAGTATACAAATTGTAGTAAGTTGCTTCTCTAATCCAGTAATTCTTCTACATCCGCTTTTTTATTCAAGTACAAATTGACTTCTACTAGTAGAGCAGGAAAGAAAAAAAGAGAAATTTCTATATAGTTCTATCATGCACGAATTATTAATAACTAGGAAAAAGAGAAAAAAGAAGTGCCAAGAATGGACACACTAATAAGAAATAAGAAGAATAGGAAGAAAGAATTTCATTATGAGTTCAGGGGAATAGATCTTGTAAAAGAATGACACAATAGAATACTCAAAGCCCCATATCATCAAGAAAAAAAAAGAGAAAGAAACGCTTCTCAAAATCCAAATAATTCATTGGATTCCCCTTCCGCGACCCTCCGTGTTGTAGTAGTCATGGTGCTATCGTCTAAGTTCAAGAAGAAGAAAGAGTAGACTAGGCTTTTGGCGCGTTTTTGAAAATGTAGTTTGTATGATGCAGAACTTTTTTTAGCTCTGAGGTCAATCTATTGGACTACTATATCTTGCTCCAACTCTGGCTTTCTTTTCCGGGGGCCTCTTACTTACTCATTTTTATGGGGAAAGAAAGCACGGGATAACGGTCGGTTAGCTGAAGTATATAAATGCAATGGAGAAGAATAAAATGAAAGTCGCGTTGAAAGAGCTTTTAGAGTAAGATTTTCTAGTAAGATGAAAAGGAAGGCTAACGTGGACTCTAGAAAAAATGGAAAGAATAGTAATTTCTAGTCATTTCGAAGAAAACAAAGATCGAGTCGGGAGATGGGGTTCTTAAATGCATCGTGGTCAACTGCACGAACTCTTTGTCTACGTCATGCATTTTGATTTCTTTTCTACTCGTCTACCCACAAACAAGCCATCAGTGAAGCTAAATGACGAAATCCAATCTCAACGGGATCAGGTTATGTTGTAGAATTCCTTTAACTAAAGTTCGATCTCAAAGTCCAGAGCAACTAACCCCATTTTAGGTCAATGCACACGCTTTCTTTCTATATGTGATTTCTTTCAACCATTTTTCATCTCTTTCCCCCCCTTTTTTTTTTCTTTTTATCCGATCTCAGGCAAAAGAGAGAAAGAATAGGGCAAAGGAAGGGATGGGGAACCGAACTGAAAGATTCTCAATTAGACTAAACGATTCGCACAGAAAGAAATCGGCGAGGAAGCAAAGGACCATTCTTGTTATCCCCAATAACATGCTGCTGCCTTTTGGATTGGATAGAGAAAAGGAAAAACTGCGAAAGCTCAAAAATGGAGTTCAGAGCTTGGTTTAGAGCCAAGAACTTCCTAATTCATTCCAAAGGAAAGGACAGGACCAGAGAAGGCCACAAAAAAAAAAAAGACTCTAGAAAGAGCAAAAGAAGACAAGAAAGAAGGAAAGAATTAGGTTGTAATCCCAGCTCCTTGAATGGATTGGAAAAAGAAACCCCAGTTATTCTAGATTCCTAGAAATTGACAAAGAGACAGAGAAAGATGCATTTGGGGCGAGTCCTCGAAAAACGAGGAGAAGGCGCTAAGAGAGAAAAAGAATTTGCATATTTTGTGTGTAGTACCCGATGTGCCTATTCTCTTCACATATGGCGTTACGGCAGTTAGAAAGAAGGGAACTGAGTCTAATCCTTGGCGGTTAACAATGTTATTGCTTTTTCGGTAATAAAGAACTAAATATACGTAGTATGGTTGTCATTCGAGATCTCTTTTTCTTATTTATTAGCCAGTCACTTTTTAGCATGTAACAAAGTTCATATTATTTGTATACGTAGCTTTGACTTTTTCGTTTGAGCGATTGGTTAGAAATTGCGAGAAAACAAGAAGAGAAGCATAATAGAAATTTCTAAGTTTTCCTAAGAAGAAGTAATGCTTTCATTCAACAACACATTCTCTCTACTAAATTAGTACTAGAAGGGAAACAATAATGCTCTCATTTCCTAACTACTAAGGTAATGATTATTGTTTATGCTCTAAATACATACATGATGTGCTATATACACAATATGCATATATTTCTCTATGCTCATCTTTTCGGATAGATCTGTCACGTAAAGTCAATTTTAGAGACCTTTGCTTGTTATCGGAAACACTCGAATCTCTCATAATTTTGAATAGATTTTCGTAATAGTCCTAATGAAATTAATAAAGTCTTTGTTTTGGAATAAATATAGTTGGTTTTGGCAGATAGCGTAGAATTCTAGTTAGGAGGGTCCGTGCAAATTGCAAGAGAAGACAAAGGCATAAGAGGTGCTTAAACAGTAGCCTCCATACATAAAACATATCTATAATTAATAATGTAAATAAGCTTCTAAGTTCTAAATATCCAACCAAGTAAAGAAGAATAACGAAATCTTGTAATCTTGTAAAGAGTTACTAGAGAATCGTAGTTTTAGGTTCATTTCTATAGAAAGGTATACGTGATGGCTAAGTATGAGTAAGTGTATGAGGAGCATGCTGCTTGTTAATAAAATAGAGGAGCTCTATTAGTCTATTTTTTTCTCTTAATTGATCTTGAACCTCTGACGATCGTCCTATTATTCTTGACTCTTTCTTTGCTCAGGGTTATTCTTGCTTCTCTAATTCCTAATAATTAACCCCTTACTTGCTCTATATACTTAGTCTAACAAACAGAAATCTCTTCTGCATATAACAGGAATATGGTTTTAAGGGATTATTTAGATAGATTTTCTGCATCGATCACTGTATGATTGATTATGACTATCTATGTTGCATTTCACCCTATTCTTCTTGGTTGGACCAGTTGTTAGTGCATGAATCAACTATGCATTTTAGTGTGTAATAGTTCATTTTCTAAAAGAATAATGGACGCGTCGATGAAAAAAGGTATAGGTGTGTGTATGCTTCTTGTCTTATTCCTAAATGGAATAGATAAATAACTATACTTTTGAAAGAGCCAATAGGAGATCTTATGTCACTCGCGACTGGGGGTCAATTACTTATAGAATGACTAGAAATAGTGTATGACGTGTACTCTCCTCTTGGGTTTTTGTTGTTGTTAAATGAAATAGTGTTGTTAGCGGCAGAGATCTTTACCTTGAGATAATAAAGAAAAGATAGAACACCCGTAGTGAATGCCTTGGATTCGGTGTAAGGTCCCTGACATAACTTGTATTAGACGAACCTCGTCCGCTGGTGTGAAATGATTTTATGTTAATCACAAATCAAATAAAAATAGACTAGTTCTTGCGATATAAAAACCATTTCATTTTCTTTTTGGTCCGTTCGTATCTCCACATGATTCTAAGTGTAGGTAAGATTGTTGCAACAACGGTGGTAGCAAAAGAAGAAAGAACCAGATATCACCGAGATCCCACATTGCATTACTACTAAAAAGTACAAGAAACTACACCAGGCCAGAGAGGGCAAAGTGAGAAAGAAAAACAGAAGAAAATAATGTTGACAAGGAACCTTTCTTTAGTTGCTATATACTTGTTTACACTGACCAAGACCAAACAATGACCAACAACAACCTTCTATACGACATGTACTTCTGATCATTCACACGGGAAAACAATACAATACTTTTTTCTATTTTAGATTGTCTTTTGTAGCCATCTTCAATACTCTCTAATAATAAACCAAAGGATATACCACACCACATACATTCAAAGCATCAGTCTATTTGACAACAAAACCTGCACGGTAGGCGTGTAGACCATTAGAAAAAATGCAAAACAGAGAGAAAGCAGGCGTGATATAGAAAGAGAAGAGGGATTTTCTAGAAATATGTGCCTTCCTTTTATCGTCTAATCAAGAGAAAAGAGAATTCGTTGGTATAGTGAACCCAAACTACCTGCTAAGCACGAGTAGCGATTTCCACTTTTTTTTGTTGGTTTTTTTTGAATCTGATAAGAGAAATTTCAGAGTGCCTTCATACTGATATAGCGAATGTCCCATTACTGCCAGGTGGTATATTTTTTTAGTCAAAGTTTGAAGCTAATCTCAATCGGAGAATGAAAGAGTCAAAAAAAAAGTAGGAGAAAGAAACTCGTAGGTACAAATGACTAACTAGAACATTTTTTTAGAGTTAGAGAAAGACAATATCCATGCATAATGGAGGCTCGCAACAAAAGCACACACAAGGGTAGACTTAGGCCCAGCAGTAAATATTCAAAAGAACCTATTATGTTTTTTACATACAGAGTTCATGTCTTAGACCAAGACAGGGGCCGTTGGAGGATAGTTATGGAGTCTTCCTTCTTTATTCGTGAAGACTTTTGACTCTTTCTAGTTGTTTTCCTAATGCCTACTATACTACTTTGTTATATCTTTATTATTTTGAATTACTGACATTTCTCCTTGAATCTATAGTCAACACAAAGATGTGCCTGCGCTTTCCTTTCACTTTCTCTCCGAACAGTTGTATTTTCTTTTTTATTGTAATCATTGCTATCGGTTAGTAGCTTTCTTTCTATATTCCATTTAGGCATTCTCTTATAGCGAACAGTGTGGCTTTTTTTATTCTTCTTTCTTCTTTTTTTTCTAGTTTCTAGGAGGAGACAATGGGTGGGAAGTGAACATTCTAGTACAAGTATTAGAAATCTAAAACAAAACATATATAGACAAATAATTCTAATTATAGAACAAAACTAAAAACCATGACCAAAAATAGACAGAAAGAATGAAATCTTTTCAATTCAGCAAATCTCTTCTGAAGGCTGCGGAGTGGAAGGGAATATACAAACACTCGCAAACATATCAAAACAGCTTTAGTATTAATTAGGTCATCAGGTAACTAAGTTTTCTCTATAACTTGTGCCGAAAATATGAGTAAGTTCGACTCATTACCTAAACCTAAAAAAGATTTCAGAGGGATTTCAAATTTAGCTGCTTTTCTTTATCATCATATGATTTGACCTATCTTTTTTTTTAAGTCGATTCTTTTCAATGACCTATTTTCTCCATTTGTCCAACGAATCTATTTACAACCAAATAAAATAATACAACCAACAAATTAATTGCCAAACGAAATAGACTATTCGAACTATTGCTTAGCTAAGGAGAAAACACATGACTGTCCACAGAAATAATATAACAACAAATAGAGTCCTTGATTATCCCAGATAGCCAAAAATCCTAATCCGATGCCATTTCCCTTTTCACTTGCCTCTTATGAGTATGCGATCTAACAAGTTTCTGTAATTTGCTAATGTAATGTTTCCCGTTTTATCCTAGATATTCTACTTCAGTATAGATATATTATTCCTCTTCTTCCTAAATTATCCGAGCTCTTCTTCTATTTTTTCAAGAGCGAAAAAAAAGATGTTTCTAAATTTTCATAGGATTCTAGTATACAAAATCAATGGGTAATCTCATCCTCTTTAAGTTTAGTTATCCAAGAGTACTACTTCCTGTCAATTTTTCTTTGACACTGAACTCGATTTTATGGTGAGTTGGTTGACAAAAAAAAGCCAAGGCCCTTAGTAGTGAAATATGCTTTAGTTTGGGGTTAGATAAGACAAGTCAAATATTCTAGTCCTTTTGGGATTGTTAATTATTTAGTAAGGCGCTAAGAGCTTATGATTTCCAGGCTTCTCTTTTTCTATTCCGCCATATCTACTTAGCCTAATACACTTACGCTAACCTCTGTTAGAATTAGAAAATATGTAGTATTATCTCTCGACTGTTCCAATTATTCCTTTTATTGACTTTTTTTTCAGTTCAGCACACAATTATCTCACTCTTTCATTATTTTTTGTGGGAGTGTCATGTCTGTTTATCTTGTTCTTTTCGCTTTTTATTTTGTTTCTGGACGAAGCCTTCTACGTGCCCCAGCCGGACGAGAGGTCTTGTTGTGTACTTTTCCCTAAGTGTATAGCCGTACATATCATATAGTCATTTTCACTTAGAAAGCTCAACCACTTCAACTCTAGTTGTTGTGTTAAAAAAAAGTACCTAAAGTAAAGTATAAAGAGCTCTGAAAAGTCTATCCAGAATACCGGGAAAGGCATCTTGTATGAAATCTTGAGTTTTTTGTATATTGGTAATTGTATTATAATAAAAGGTCAAACTCTGACCTACTTAGTTGTACTTGTGTAGTGTAGTAAGTTGTTATTCCGGCCCTACCCCTATCTATTATCTGCTATCTGCGGCTAAATACCCTGATGTTTTAGAACTCGCATCTCGCATAAAGTAGTCATTATTGTCATTGTCAGTCATGAAACAATTAATGAGGGCAAGAGGAACAACAATGTGTTAGTATTTTTTTTTATTACTCTTTTTGCTGTTGTAAGTTGCTATAAATAATGTTATGAGTCATTTTTGTACCTGTCTGGCTAAGATCTGTTCTTCGACCCGCTAGAAATTAACTAAGGATAAGAATGCAACTATTCCTACTCCTACAAAAAGATACCAAACAACGTGTTTTTCGGGTTTTTAAATAGTCTTTTGCTTTTTCTGGTGACTGCTCTTCTATCACTTAGAATTCTACTAGCTAGTAAGAACTAATCGCAATGAAAAGATAGTTTTTTAGAAAATTTTCTCGATTTGACCAAGAAGAGAAAAACAAGTGTAGTACGAAACCTTGTTAGGAGAATATTGACTTTCAATGACTCAATTTCTGTTCTCCGTAGATGTAGATTGAATTTGGAAAAAGAGAGAAGGGCGTGTATAGATAGTATATATAGGTTTTTTTCGGCGGTTCTTATTCTAATAAAATCTCTTTGTAAATACGAATATACTAAGTTGTCGCTCAGTCAAACTATCCAATGTTTTTTATTGTAGAACATGTCAAATTATTTCATTTCAAAAGTTCTAATCTTTTCTTAAGTCGTTTCGACAGTTGACTTTTTTTAGTTGCTTTCGATTGTAAGCTGAGAACGTTTATGCCTTACTTCCTATTATCAACTACTAAGTCTAATTCAGAATATTGCCCCTTGTACATATCACTGCAGATTGTGTATTGTATAAAAGGGAAACGTCAGAAGTGGTGAAAATGAAAATTCTGAGTAGTAAGAGAAAGAAAAAACAGGAATTCTCTATTCTTTATATGACTTTATTAGATGACTGTTAGTGTCTCACCGAAGTTCATTTTCTTTATATCAACTAGAACCCCCTTGTTAACAGAAAGACAATAAATAGGTTGCAAATCTTAGATTTTTTTGACTTAGTCTATTTTTGGGGACAGCCTATATACGATACGTGTTATCTTTCAAGCATGATATACTCTTTCTTGTTGTCTAAATCCTTAACAACAGAAATTGTAATTGAAAAATAGAAAGTGATAAACATTAAGAAATTTTAGGCTTAGACTCATCATTCAAACAAAGTCAATAGTTCTAGTTATACGAACGAAATAAGAAGATTGCATAAGGTATGTTTCGGAGACTTTTATTTATACATATAAAGCAGCATACCACAAGGAAATAATTACCATATTACATCTATCTTACATACGAAGAATTTGACTGGTAGAAATCACAGAATACTTGACTCGTCGCTACGGGATGGATGGCTCGGGAATCAACACTTAATATCATAGTTGATATTTGGCATAACTTTTCTTGGGTTGTGGATAAAGAATAATTAATATATGAAAAGATTATTAATCGCTTAATTAGGATACATACAGTGCAAATTATGTAACACTTCTTATGAATTAGAAAAGCTAATCGAAAATATTTATGTACCAGATAATATCTGCAAGCCAAATGAAAAAAGTCTAATAGGTAGTAGGTATGTATATAGATCCAAATAGAAAAAGCGATGTTATTCTAAAGAGAGGGATGTTCATTCTATAAACTCGCTTAAATATTAGGTATATAAACAAAGTAATGGTACATTTTTTTCTATCTAGCTAGAGTTCTTTCTTCTTGGTTAGGAAGTCAGAATAAGCAAATAGATTAATTATAGAGGAGAGTTTTGCCAAGTCCGAAAATTGCAACGTCGAGGTTTAATGCTATTACTTGAGTAAGGGAAGAGTGATACCATTAAATCTACATACAGGAATACCCTGATTGACTCTTTTTTTGACCATTCCTGCATTATAGGTTTTCTCACGTATACACTTTCTATTTACTTACCAGGCGATTTCCTCTTGGTCTTCCACAGGATTCTATATTAACGCTGGCTTTCTTCTGATCTGTATTGATAACTGTGAATGCGAGTATATAGTTTTAGTTTTCATTCCGTTGTCTTATTATCTTTGCTTCTACTTATTTTGGCTTGCTATACCAAGTTGTTAGAATCTCAAATGCCTCAGAGATACGAACGAGACCAAATTTTCTATCTTGTGTAGAGTTTATTCGTAACTATAGAATATGATGACTCCTATGTATAAACCTATATTTTCCCAGAAAAAAATATAGACAAACAAGACTCTTTATACCATATAATACCATATACACCTAATAGGTTTGCGGCGGGAAGGAATTCTTTGTATTAGTACACAAATATTCCACGCTTTTTGTGCTCGGTACAATTCTAAATCATTACAAACTCTTTCTTTGACTTTGGCTGTCCACATGATTCTAATAGGTATTTTATTACAGCGCAACACCCAAGTCCACTGTCTAATTTCACCTTCTTTTTTCTTATTTGATATCTTCTCACAACACTATTTCATTGAGTAGTGGCGGTTGTGGCACATGTTTGGTCATTTCTAGTTGGCATCCGCTCCGATAGAAAGTATTATGCGTGCTTTGTTTTTGTTAAAGAGAAACTGTATGGCACTTCCTGCATTGAATTAGTGTGGCAGGGAAAAGGGAATCTTTCATGTGTAGCAGATTTCTAGAATAGGATAATAGGTAAAAGTTTAGGTTGAATATTCGAGAATAGTTGCCCTTTTAAATGTTCGTAATAGTTCGCAAAGATATGTTAATGGAAGGTTTGACTCTGTATTGTCTTTTTTTTCTTGTGTCATATTCCTTTTTCTGTTCTATGATGCAAAATACTAGTAGCATTCCTAACATGATAATAAATCAAATATGAAATTCTTTTACAATACAAATAAAATACAGCTTTACAACGATTATTCTGGTTCTTTTAACACCGCACTGTCTGTTGGAAGGAAGGAAGAGAGAAGACTTCTAAACGGCTTATTTCATTTGTTGTTTGTTATATGTTATATAAATAAACCTCTACGGTCTACTTCCTTTGGGCTATATTATTTCGAAAACCATACACTTTTTCTTCTTCTTTTAAAGTACAATAATTATGAAAATGTAATGTATTGTGAATCATACTTGGACTTTTCCTACATGTTTTTAAAAGATTTATGATCTGTTGTAATAATCTCAACCTTCTATATCCAGAATTCTATAGTTTTTTACAAAAGCGATATGTACTTCTTTCTTTAGATTATGTATGTAATAGAGAAAAGTGCCCTCTTTACTCTTCTCAAGTCATCATCAACACTAACTAAGTACTTCTTCCGGATCCTACGACCTTCACCTAACTCTGGAACAGGAATTTTGTATGTCAAAGTCCTTCCTGTATTTCTATTATTCCTCATTCATTCCCAACACAACAGAACCACTGACGAAACGTGGTAACAGACTACACTGTCTTGTACTTAAATACGAATAATAATCTGACACGGCGTTTGAACACTCCAAGCATTCATAATATCTTGTGGCATACCCAATCTTCGTTTACATTTAGCCTCCTAGAGCCTGCCTATTCTGTTACCTTGGCTGTTTGTTGTTTATCATCTTTTCTATATTTCTTGTATAGGATCATCTTGTATCCAGCAAAAATGGTGGGAGGGCGCTGAATGGTTATTCTTCTCAACTATCAGCGATAGATTGGATTTGGCAATTAATTGGCGTTAATGAAGTCGTTATATATGTCTACTAGAGAAAGGCACGCAGAATATTATACAACAAAAAGAAAAAAGAGACATTTCCTTCTATTTCATCTATATTAAGGATACCCTA
Source organism: Plantago rigida (assembly GCA_036897825.1). Taxonomy (NCBI): domain Eukaryota; kingdom Viridiplantae; phylum Streptophyta; class Magnoliopsida; order Lamiales; family Plantaginaceae; genus Plantago; species Plantago rigida. Next base: position 23,146 of record JAYMSR010000023.1, read on the forward strand.
TTTTTTGTCAAAGTAGGCGCTTTCCCTACTAAGATACTAGAATGGGTGCTGCTATGCCGGAAAAGGGGAGAGAGGTACACTCTTTTTGCAAGAAATGAAATAAAGAAGAGAAAATTCTAAGTGGTGTCTACATGAAGCTCTTTTTTCATGTGAATTGTTATAGTACTCTAAATTTGGATACACGAAGTAGGAGTATATAATGACTCAGAATAAAGGAGTCGCATGTCATAAATAAGTACTTTTTTGATTCTCTTCAACCAAGAAAAACAAGAAGGAAGCCTAAAATGGCATATCCAAAACCAACCAAAATACTGAGGTACACAATGAACTTTCACTCACATTACATTGCTACTTTGTTTGAGCTAAGATAACCTAACAATTCAATTAAACGACTGACTTATCGCCAGCCATATTACCTACGCATATGTTATAACATGTCAGGTATAATATAGCGAAATTGGGATCAAATCTGCTTTTGTGATTTGTGATATGTATACAAATGGACGAACATATGATACTATAAAATATAGGGTGGATTCTTGGCATATTGTGCAATCAACAAACAGGAGGAATAATCAAATTCGGCAAAGAAAGATATCGTTTTGCAGAATCTTCTATTTGTAAATAAGCTAGGGTACATGCTTGTATAGTAGAGTCTTGTTGGCAATTCTCCAGCTAATCCATCCATATAACCAAAAAGTGAGTTCTTTACTCATGGAAACTTTCAACTCCTTCGTCTCTTTTCTAGACTATGGTAGACATCCTAGTTGTCTTTTCTTTCTAGATTTTTTTTCGGGTTGCTGCGAGTAAGTTTACAGTTTCTAATCAATTAGTTGCTGGCTGTTCCGTGTAAGAGAAAAGGAGTTTCTCAAAATCCATACAAAGATATACCTCCGCTTTAATTTCACGAAGGTCCCTAATACCTAAGAAATATGCAATTTGCTGTTACAAAAGCTGCTAGAAGTACCAAAAAAGGAGGCGCTCTAAAAACTTGTAGTACGTTTAATACGTTACTAAAGCATAATGTTGAATTTTGTAAAGACAGGCATTCCATTAGATTCTTGCCGAGCATGATCCCAGATTTAGATAATAGTTTAGATTGTTGTAAGATTTGTGTGCTTCTACTAGACTTGGAAATCGTTCTTTATTTATTTATTTGGTTGAGGGCGAAAAAAGGAAATGGGCGCTTCTTCTTCTCACAAAACAAAAGCATAGAGTCTTTTATATAGAATATAGAGCATGTTGGCATTCATTAGTAACAAATCGACAAAAAAAACTCCAAAAGCAGCTTCCGAAAACAGGAGTTCTTCGATATTTAGAACAACAGAAATAGAGCGAGATAATTTCAGCATCCATCTCCCAATAAACTAGTTTTTCTGGGTTGTGGTACGGATCTATTTTATTTAGTTGTTAACCTATTACTTTACAAAGAAAGTTTTCATAGCGAGCGTGCGTTTAGAAAAAAAGCAAGAAGATATAGTTGACTACTCAAAAAGGAAAGATGTGTCCATTCTAGAACATAGCAAGGAAAATATTAGTATAGTAGTAAATCCGTACAATAAATAGAAATGTATTCATGTTCTATATATGAAAAATTAGAACAAAAATGACCTTTCTTGTTTGTTACTCAAAATTCTTTTTGATATTCCATATTCCGCAAGAAAGAGAGAGGGCATGACTAAAAACAGAACATTTGTACACTATTTACTTACATACAATGATGGAAGATACTTTGACTTTTTACGTAAGAGACACTTCTCTAGGATAACCTTTTCTTTTTTATTGTTGCATAAAATTGAAAAATTTCATTTCAAAATTGTTGCAAAAATGCCTGAAATTCCAAAATCTAATAACAGCAACATTACATCCTAAACTCTCTAGGATATTAGCCCTTATTTATCCTTTCTTTATTTAGTATTGGTTACAACATTGTCGTTCTAAATTGAAATTCACTACTTTTTCTTTTTCGTGGAATCATGAGATGATCTACATTTGAGTCTTTTTCGTCTCTGAGTTTCTTTTTATCGACTTATGTCCTCCTGGGAGTCATTCCAATGATAGAAAAAAGTCAAAAAAAAGGTTGGAGAAGGAGTATAGATATCCACCAAGCATGAACCATGACTCCTAAAAACTACCTATAACCTAATATAGGAGATATAGGAGTCTCCCGTATTCCTCTTACTTTAGGCTAAGTCAAAATACAAATGACCCAGCAAATCCAAAGGGTGGTTATTTTCGTATGCCACAGAACCTTTTTCGCCAATCGTAGAAGATGCGAGTGATGTCAATTTCTATCAAACAACGTATAGAATCCGACTTGTACAACTCGTTTTGGTAGAATATAGTTGTGTATGATAATGAATTATTATTTGTCCACTGTTGTAGAGTAACTTGCTTGCGAGGAGATTCTATTCTAAGTTACCCATTCCACAGGCTTTATTTTAGTACTATACTCAGGCCTGCCCTAATATTCCTTTAGAAATAGTCTATTATGTATGCCTGCCAAGATCTTCTAGAGTCTACAACATTTCAGTGCTTGCTGCTTAATTAGTTCCATTTCTGTCTCATTTTACTGGTGGTGACGTATCAACTAAAATAATTCATTCCATACAAGATTTTCTACAAAGGATATTTCTCTTAAGACCTATGAGTGCACTCCAGGCCTCCACAAAAACTCTTTTCTACTTAGACGCTTTAAGCCATGCCACATTTTTCTGCTGTTATTTAACTACCAATCCTCTTCTCTTTTTCGATTCCATTTTGAAGGAATGCTTTTTCATTTTTGGCTCCAACAATATAGGGCAAATCCTGGACATTTTCTTCAGAAATATGCAACTCAAATGAATTTGACTAGGTACGATATACTACAAGTCAGCAGGTTTCTTTTCCCAGAGTTTCATTTTGAAGGGATATAAGGTAAGGGCGCTGCTTTGTCTGAACTGAACCGGACAAAGCTAAAGAGTTAAGAAATTCATATTCTATAATACTTGCTATATATAACCAAGGTCTACATTCTTTAAAAATGACAATCTAACTAATTCCAACAAAGTCAAGAACATAGGATTTAGATTTCATTGCCTTTACTCTTCTAATTTCGGTTGTAAAATATCTCATTTTATTAACAGCTATACACCACAAACTTGACTTTCCAAAAAGATTTTCTTTCTATAATACGGCATATCATATCTTCCCTTTTCTAATACAGATAACATTCCTTACGACGCGTTGGTACGTAAAATGCCGTATACAAACAGACGTACTTTTCATTTCTTAGGTTCGTCTAAAAACCCATGGTTGTCTTCCTCTCTATTTGCAAGAATGGTCCCGTCTCCATCAAGGAATATATTCCATCCTGCCTTCTCGATCAAAGTAAATAAAGGTCTATAATTCACTCGAATATCCTTTTTTTGTGCTTTGCTCTGATCTTTTTTAGCCGTTTTTTCTAGTTTCGTAAAGCTTTGTTTAACAATATTTCTCCTATTTTGTCGTCTTTTTATCTGTCTCACAGATCTCCCGTTTCTAGCTTATGACTAGTTCTTTTTAATTACTTTTTCTTTTAGGATGCACAATATTCTTCACAAGAATGAATTATTGAGGTCTCTTTAGGAAATAGGGTTCGCTTTGTTTGGAAATAATATACACTGGAAGGGATTTCCCGAGGAGATGCAATAGAGTACAGGGTAAAGTACTCAGCCCAAGACAAACTCTTCTTGCACTTTTCTTGATGATGACCTAAGCCTAAGCTAACTTTTAGAGGACTCATCTATTCTATTTGATTGACATTGACCATTAAATAGAAAAAAAAAAAGAGAAAAGTCCATTTTGAGGAATTGTCTAGCTAAGAATTCTAATCACTACCTCGTGGACAGTACACAGAACAATGGCACAAATAGTATACTTAATCAAATTAATCAAAGCAAGGATAGGCAATACAAAATCCTTTTCGTTACGAATCCAGTCAAATTCCATTTTAGAATCGCTATACAAAAAAACAACTCCTTACCCAAGCTATTTCTTTTCGAAGATGAGCGATGGTTCCTATAACGAATTCTAAAGAAACTTTGCTGTTTTCAGACAATGCAGCAATAATCGAGGGATAATAAATTTTTCTTACAGACGAGAATTATCAGGTCAACGCTATGGAGCCTGCTCTTTTCTTTGCTTTTCTCTTTTTCTGTGTTAGAAATTTTCTCCGTCCATTCAATGAGCTTTTCCATCCCGTAAGAGAATCTAGTTTTCCTCCTCTCTTTCTTGTTTTTTCTTTCTGGTTCCCCATTGAGCTACGGGCATGGGGCAAGGTCTCTTGTGTATCTATTTCTTGGGATCCCATCTCCTCTCTTTTCTTCCCAACTCTTTCTGTTCTTCTCTTTTCCGGGGAACTCGCCAAGATTTGTTGTTTTGTCCTCTTCTCTCTTGTCATCTTTTCTTGCTATCCTTTCTCTCTCTTTTTCCCGCTTCGCCTGCCCTGCCTTTGCCTCCCATCCTCGTACTTGGATCCTATGTCTTTGTAGTTCTTCGCTCCTGTTTTGTCTCTATCCTTTCTTGGATCAAGGACCTGAAGTCTATTTCCGATTCCTATCTCTTTTCCCTGGCTCATGGGAGGTTTTCTTTTTCTCTTCTTTTCTCTGTCTTTCTTCGTATCTTTGGCTGAACTTCATTCGAACCCTTTGTTTGTATTTCTATTTTCGAATGCTCTTATTGATCTTTTACACTCTTTCCTGCTTTTTTTCTTTTATTATTCCTTGATCTTTTTGCTGTTGGACTAGAATGTTTTCTTTCATTTCATTATTTCACTATATCGATAACCTCATGGGAAAATAGATTAATTAATAAAGAGAAATTCCTGTGCACATCCTTTTCCTAAAAAAAACAGTTCACATACATCAATTAGATCATTATTTGTCATTATTCTATTCTTCTAACAAGTAAACCACCTATAACAAGTGCCTCGGAAGAGAAAAGAACTTCTTTGGTTTTTTTCTTCATTCCAAAAACATTTGTACTTACTCGTAGTGTAGTAGGAGTAGGCTCTCTTACTTAGGGGGAGATATTTCGTAAATAAAAGATGTTACTGTATTGCTTGCTGCATGACTCTTCATCCTCTTGCATAGTCATCATAGTAATATAGTTTGCCCTTTTTTTTTCGACTTCTTATACTTCTTTACTAGAACACGTCGTGAAAGGAACTCGTGGGTATGCCAAGTTTCTCACTACAACAAACATAGATCCATGATGCTCAAACTTGATTGGTGAAATACACCTCCGACGGATTTGATGGTCGATTCAAAAGCTAACGTAGGAATTATGTCTAAATCATCTAAGTCAATAGAATATGGTAGTAGAACTTAGTCACACTATACCGCTATTATAGAATTCGGAGCTCATAAAAAAAGGCGGGATATTTGTCGTATTTTTTTGCCAAAACCTAATGAAAAATAGGAATAGAAAATACGGTGGTCATTCCATTAGAGCACTTCCATTTATTCCGGTTATCCATCTTTTCAGGCGAGCCATTTCCCAAAGCAGAGTCTACAAAGTCAAAGCGTTACTTTGATGATTGTGTTATTTCCTCTTACTTAACGAAGAATCCCACCCAAAAGAAAATTCTCTATGGTCAATTCTCTATTTTAGACTATCACGTAATTGTTAGATTTTATTATCGTTTCATTACTAGCAAATCATTAGCAAAAGTTGTCTAAAATGCGAAATATTAGAAAATAATCTAATAAATAGTAAGAAATATACCTCGATTTTCCTTATCGTAAGAATCGCTTATACCATCGTAAGTAGAAGTCACTTTTTCTCTTTGTTGAGTATTTACTCCTATACCGGGGTTGAGTCTATATAAAATACTTGTATGTAAGTCTGCGTGGTACTTGTCTATTACAGCGACGTTTGTTTTACAGTAGAATCTTTCTTTCTAGTTCTAAAAACTATTTCAGCCTACAAAACTGTGAAGATTTTTTATCCAGGACGAAGTACAATAGTTCATTTTCCTTCTCTCCTCTAGGCCTTTGTTAATCCTTGGTTATCTGCTATGTGGAATTGATTGATAAAAAACACAACTCAATTCAACATTTCTTCCTAGAATACGAGAGAAAATGTGAATCTATTATCCGCCTCTACTAACGAAATGAAACGAAAGGGATCACTACTTGTATTATACAACCTCAGTTTAGGAATTTTGACCAAATGCAGGAAATCCACAGTTAAAGATCTTTAGATAACTTCTTCTTCTTCTTCTTCCATCGTAGACTGTAGACTTATTACGAAAGATGCCTAGAAAGTTTTCGAGACTGGATTCTTTATACCTACAAACAAGGGCGGCGTAGTAAGTGATTAGATTACATCTTTTAGTATGGACAACTACCGAACCAGAGATATTTGTATTCCAATTTCTTCTATTTATATAACTAGTTGTTGGAGTTATCGCAGGACTACCTTTCTCTTTATATTGATATTGAAATATTGAAAAATGTTTAGTAGTATCTATCGGTAACAGGTGGATATTGACCTGACCTAGGCTAAGAAAGAAGATAATAATAATAATAATATCAAGATCTCTCTAACTAAGCCAGAAAATATAGAAAATAATAGTACATGTCAAAAAAGGGAAATACTAATAAACCATTTGTTCACTTCACGAAATTTCATTTCATTCACGGCCTACCTAAATTTTATACTACAAAGTTATGCAAAAGAGACAATTTTTCTATATAGCCAATAAAGCACGTAGTACAAAGGAAAAATCACCGGCAACAGTTCAAATAATTTGACATGGACTTAGCATACGGTTGAGAAATCTAGGAAACAAAGAGATGAAATTTACATCAAAGAGTTAATGCCATTCGCTCGAATCCACAACAACGACGTCGGTAAAGCATATTCTAAGAATTTCTAATAATAGGTTGTTGATGGGTATTGAAATAGGAAAGTTGGTATTGAACAAAGAAGGAGGCACCGACCACAAGTACTTCTAAAAAACCTGCTATTGCTATAGTCGAGTAAATGGGGATTCTTTACAAAATCTTCTCTTATATACTGTAGTAGATTACTTAGTAGATTATCTGTCCTTACAGCGTTCTTTTAGTTGGAATTCGTATATAGGTCGAAAAGTAGGGAGTTCGGGAAAGGGAGTTGTTTGTTAAAATGACTATTTCTGTGGAAAAACTAGAAGAGCACAGTAACGCACAAAATAGAAGTACATAAAAATATAGTTTACCTTTTCGTTTCAAAATCATGACTGAAAATGAAAAAATAAGTGGACAACTTCTGGGAGAAGAGAATACTAGATAAAAAAAAGCTACCACCGTATTCCAGATTAAATTAACAAAAAGGATTGCTAAGGCTTACAAAAGGAAAAGGGAAGGGGTGATTTGACACCAAGCATCTATTTATTTGTATGAAAAGAACAGCAGTAACAACTAGAAGTCAAATAAGTCAATAGAATAAGTCACAAGAAGTCATTGCGTAGTTGTTGCTCAAATAAAAAGAAAGCACTTTTTTTTGCAAATGCAGAATAGAATAGACCAAAGTCAGAAAACAGTTTCACACGGGTTGGTCTTTTGGACGTACTACATCAACTGTTATAGTACTAGTCGCTACTTTGCTTTATATCGTGTTATGTCTATGATTGGATTTACTACTTCTAGGTACAGGGTAAAACTTACGCTTGATGAAAAAAGACAATGGAAAGATGTAGCTTCAATCAAAAAATATGGAATGCAGAAACTTTTTAGTGATTATCAACAGTTAGTAAAGTAACATTAATTCTATAGACTTTGTAATTGCTTGGGTCTTCCTTCGCCAATGAAAAAAGATTTGGGTTTCATGTATATAAATTTTGTAATATGAATATGACAAAGAACTTAGATGTTATTTAGTTAGGGTACGTAAATGTTTGTTTTGTATACCCTAATCTACTACTAGAAAGCATGGAACTATTTCTTTTTGACTATGTTACTTATTTTGTTTTGGCCCAAGTGTTGTCCCCAAAGATCTCATATTTTATTGCAAATGGCAAGCAAGCAAGCATCGGAAAAGAAACTCTCTGTCCTAAGAATTAATACATAATCCTTGTTTCTATATTCTATTAGTAGATTTTCGATCAACAACGAGTCTTTTTTTGTTATCTCAGTATACAACACTGGATGCGATGTCTCTGCCTAACCACAAAGATAGAGGTTACCCCTTCTTTCTCCTTAGTAGAATAAATATGATGCCTTTGTTGTTTGTCGGCCTTTTCTCATTTGCTTGGTACGACACATTAATTCTATAATCAGTTTCCTTTAGCCTTTATTTTTTCTATTTTTGGTAATTCAGGTGACGGGTGTCTTGATCTAAACTTTTTCTAGCCCGATTCTTTACTTTATATATAGAATTCCCGTAATTGTAATAAAGTCTTTTAGACTCCATTTATCTGGATCCGAATCATCTTATAGATTTCAGCCTAGGCCATCAAGGTTGCTGCTGCTTCTTGCGATTTATTCCCTATTATCCCTATTATTTATACAAAACTTTATGAAAAATCAAAACTATTATTATTATTAATCCAATGACTCTTTTTAAACTACGTTGGCGCTTGCGTTATTTCTTATCTTTGCCAAAACAAACATCCATAGTTCACTCACTAAAAGAAAAGCAATAGAACTTGATTGAAAAAGGAAAGTGCAAAGTGTGAAAGAGATGAGATGTCATCAACATTGTCTAGAATTCGAAATAAAACGTGGAGGCTGCAACTCATAAAATAGGAGGCATATAAATAATAGAAAATGAAAACAGAGTCAAATTGTTTTATATAGCGGAGTACAAGAATACTCCTTCTCTCCCTTCATTTTTTGTACTTTTCTATATATATATTGTTTCTAATCCGATGCTTGGTCTGTAGTTCTTCAACATTTCTGTCTGAAACTCTTCTCTATTAGAGTTCTCTCTTCTCTTATTAGATATCGCCTGTGTGTTTACTCATGTGAGTCTCTTTTTTTCTCTGACTTTCTACGAACTTATGCTCCTTCTTATCGCCACCTTATTAAGTCAACCACTGTATCCAACCCAAACAAACGCATTATTAATCTCTACGAACAGTTTTGACTACATTTGTTTTCTAAATCAAAAACTACTTCGGTTGGATTCTAGTATTAGGCCACTCAGTCAATCAAGATATCTTAAGTTTAAACCTTATTTCCTACGCTTTGGTTCCGAGTCCACCCAAACCGAGTAAGTTGCGTTATAGTTCAACAACTCATTCTCCGTGTTATTTATTTATTGGCTATTTCTTGTTATCCTTCATGCATAAATTCAACATTTAGATTCGCGTTTAGTCTTCAAAATCGTACATAATGCGTTCTAAAAAATTCCTACGAAACAAAAAGAAAAAAGTATTAGGTAGGCTATTCCAAAACTTGACGCTAGTAGACAGATTCCCCTGAGCAAAACTCTTTTTTAGGTAAAGTTCTCATTCACCACACCAAATCCATAAAAATTCCCAAAATAAACAAGGTATCCAAGATTAGAAAAGTACTTTCGCCACAGACAGAAACAGGGTTAATAAAAATGTCCGTATCTACAAGGAAAAGTAAGTTCGAAGCTATATTGTGTACCGTAGATAAAACGAGAAATGTCAAATAATCAAAATCAAAAAAATGGTTTGGCTGGGCTGGGAAGAAATAGTTTCAAGTTCTCTTCCTTAGTTCCTTTTTTCTTTTGGGAATACTGCTACTAACTAGCTACTTGTGGGTATCTTCTTTCTAATTAGTAATTAGGGCACAAAACACTTAAAACTTAGTTAAGACGGAGATATCGATTTCTATTTCAATCTAACAGTAGTACAAACTTAAGCGTATCTTGTCATATTTAAGTCAGAACATATCGCTTATGTCACTTTCTATAATAGACCAAACAGCATAGGAAATGCATAAAAAGCCTCGGCTTGGGAAAGAGTCAAATGTCTTTGCATTTTAGGAGAAACTCACTATATCATAAAGTGGGAGTTGCTTGTGGAGAAGAAAAGCAGTACATTTTATGCAGAAACATATACCCTATCCTTTATTATTCCTTTCTTATTTTTGGGTTTATAGGCGCAGGAAGATCTAAGGTAAGGGCCTTGTCTGAAATTCTGAGATAATAATAATAAGAAATAGGATTACAGCCTATTCGTATATTTTCGATCGAACTAGTCCGAAGCAAATAAATTCTACAAGAATACGCGCAGAACAAATAACAAAATAAGTAAGAATGCAATAAATACTTGACTTGTGTCTTCTACTAGCTAAAAGAATCAATTGTAAGAGAAAAAAACAAAGGAAACACGGGAAAGGAAATACAGAGATCCTACCCTACCAGAAGATTTCCTACTTACTTACTTAAAAAAGATCTTTCAGGGAAGACTAGTAAAGTATGTTTCGTTGATAACACTTAATGATTTTGTTGTATTTAGAAATTGATCTGTACTACCTGTACTTTAGATCTTTTGAGAATAACTCAAAATATCAGAAGCAACCGACCCTATCCTATACCCTACGGTATACACTTGTATATATCTATCTTGGACCTGATATACTGTGCAGAAAAAAGGAGTCTAATAGAAGAGGACTTTCAACACGAAACAAGTAAAGAAGAAAGAGTGTATAAACATACTAGGTGCAAAGAGATCTAAAACCTACAATCTATGCAATAACAAATAGAATCTAATTAGTTGTAAGTTCTAAATAAGTCAGAGAGAAATCTTGCATGTTGCTCTTCTCGCCTTCAATTAGATAGTATTTGGCGTGGAAACGTTATCTTTCAAGATACAAAATTTTTCAATTTAGAAGAAAATGTGAAGACAATTATCAGCATCTTTGATTTTCTAAACTATTCTATTCGGGCAGGAGCAATCACAATTTAGATTCATTATTCATCAGTATTATACTAATCTAAGAAAAAGAAGGAGGAAATTCATTCCTCCAAATGTTAAAGAAGTGACTAGATAGTTGCTTTATTATACATATACATTATACAGGATTTTTCCGGATGGAAGAATAACTTTTCTATATTATATACGTTTCCTTTTCAAAAGGCAATAATACTTATTATTATATGAAATATATTAAATAGAATTTAAATACTACTACCAACCACTTAGGAAGCTATGTTAAAGATTAGATAGAGATTATTCTTTTACAAATTCTATCTCGTATGATATGAAGTAAGATGAGTACGACGACTCTACTGTGTTATTAGTTATTTATTATTACTTTGTAGCATTCTGTACCTGCACCGCTTTAAAGTACTACCTACAGGCCGCTTTGCTTTTACTTTACCATCGATTTCATTTATTGCAATTCGGCACAGGGCGTCAGTGTTCGTTTCGATCTCTAGTTGTAACCTGCCACAATCAACAACAACAACAATAATCATTTCATTTTGGATATATACGATTTCTCGCATTTTCTCACTTTACTAAACTAAAGGACTTCCCAAAGTACAAGTAATATAAAACTATAGTTTATTTGAATCTATACTAAGATATACTAAGAGTTCCATTCAAAATTGTCTAGAATTTCTATAAAAAGAAACGAAGATACAGTAAAGAGTAAATCGAAGAATCTACGTTAAGTAAGAATCGGAATAACCAAACATAGGCTTTAGTTGAGTGCTTGTGTTCTAAAGAAAGTCAAAGAGAAAAAGGCAAGAAGCAGAATCGTAGGAACCCACTACTAAGCATAGGGTCTAGAAAGTCAAATGTTAGTAAACTAAGGATATCAAAAGGAGACAGAAACAGAAGCGAAAATAGTTAGACAAGAAATATTTCAACAATTTGTGAAAAAAGATACGATTTGAAAGAAAGAATCTCTTTAAAGCAAGGAGCCCAAATCTGAAATCTCTGGTACATACCTTTCCTTCAAGACCAAGGTTGTTGTTGTTTTTCCCTACTTTTTGAGTCTATCTATATATACTACTATACGAATGAATGAGTATACGAGGATTTTTTGCCCTATCTTTATTAGTACGAATTATTAGGAGGCCCCAAGGTAATTATTTCTAGCTCTATCCGATAGATCTTCCGTAGAACTAATTCTAGGAAATACACAGTCAATTAGTTGTCCAACCTTACTTGGATAGAATCGAAAAAATAAAGAAGGAATAGACCAGCGATACCTTATAGTTAGTAAAGAGGGCTGCTTTATAGGTATACATTTATTTACATACAAGTCCTGGTTAGACGACGATTCCACGGGACTATGCCTGGAAAATAGATATACGTACACAAACGACTTCTCGGCTGGGAATGTTGATATCGATTTCCATCAACGAGTATAGGAGAACTTTCAGGGAAGAAGTGGAGTTATTACTTGATTTTGTTTTGTGTAAACAACAATTTCTGTTAAAACAGAAAAGCAAGAGTGTATTCAACCTATTCTTTAAATAGACTTTAGTGAGAGAAATGGTTAATGTCTGGCATATGATAACGTTTTGTATTGTTCGTAGATCTTAGTCTGTATTTGTTTTGTCAGGCTTTACTATTTTACCTGCTCTTCTATTCTTTCTGTGCTATGTCTCCAGATGCTTTTGCCTAGAATCAAAAAATCATAGAAGTAGTTGTTCCGCTATTTTGAATCTAATCTCTCCCTAACTACCAAACGAAGAATAAGCGAAGAGATGTTGGGTTGTAATTGAGACAAGAAAGTTCATTAGTCAATCCTTAATATCAGGAAAGGAGCAAGGAACCTTAGAAAGTCTAATTAGAAAGTCTAAAAAAAGCATTACCCATGGATCGTGATACAACCCGTGGAAAGACCAAGAGAAGGCAACTAGAAAATTTTAGCCATTTTCTATTAATCCATGTTGTTAAGAAGGGAAAACAACACCCATTTATTTAGACTCTATATAGACTCAAAAACAGTAGGGGATAGCTGCGCACGACTATATCGGGTACGGATTCTAACAACTAAATACGTTAATATCCCAATTTCATCGATAACGTATTCTTTTTCAAAAAGGTTACCGAAGCTTGAAGATGGAAGGTAGATCAAAGCAAGACCAAAGGCAGAGCTCGTAGATCAATTCGAAAGATTTCCAAAAAGTTCTGAACTAATCTATGGACGACATCCTAAATGTACATATTTTCCCTTAGCAAGTGGCTGTTTACTTTATGATTGGAAAAGGAATTGCTTATTATTTCTTTTTCTTGCATTATTCCTCAAAGAAATCTTGAAACCATTGTTGTGAGTGTAGTAGTACCCCTTATTGTTTACGTACTTGTGCCATACAAATAATTTGAGTAGAAGAAATCTCCAAACCAGACCGGGTATAAGAAAGATTCTTTTATACGAGGTGAATCCGTTTGTTCTTTTGACTTACTGTGACCCGGGTAGTTTTTTCTTGGGTACTCTCTTTGTTATGTTGAAAAGAGCTCTTTACAATCAACTCTATATCTCTCTAGGGAATATTGGTAATGAATTATCCTGAACTATAACTAAGATAGCACAGAGCTCTCCTCTAAACTTTTTTCTAAGTTAGGGAAGAACAAAGTCCAATTTTCTCACAGAGATTTTAGTAACAGAAATGGAAATGGATAACTCCATTTCATATATTATCTCCATTTCATATATTATATAGATATAGAGCACGCAGGACTTAGGGTAGTAACTTTCTGTAAGAGATATGGCTTTATTTATTTATAGATTCTATCATTCAATATTTTTCATTGTCAGTACAGTATAGGTATATCAGTATATTTCAAAGTTGTAAGTAAGTCAAGGACTTCTTTGGTTTTTTCATATTTTTCTTTTCTGTACTAATCTGCACTAACTACTCTTTGACTTCTATATTTACCAAATCTCTTTGTTCACAGTTCTCCTTACTTTTTCATTTTGAAATAAACAGCCATTGTTGTTTCCCTTTTTTGAAGTCTATAGTCACTGAATAATCTTTTATGAAATTTCTGCTGTGTTTCAAAGATCTTGTAAGCAGGTTCAAATGTGAGCATGAGTATTGGGCCTAATTCCTTTAGGTTCTTTCTTCCAAGTGGGGGTTATCCAGAAGAGAAAAGTAGTCATATAGTATACTTACTTTCCCGTACCCGTAACCTTACCCCTTTTTCTTATTTCAAAACTAGCAAAACCGATTGATATTCATGTATGCATTTCTACCTCGTGTATAGAATGTTTTAGGATCTTAGGTTTACCTCGAAACATAATGGCGATCCTTGTTTACTCTATTACTATGGTTGTTATAGCACGTATACGACCAGGATAGGACTATAATCTCAATAACACATAAATCAACAAAAAACAATGAAAATATTAAAAAGAAGTTTTTTATTCTAAGGTCTCTTCACATTTTCATATTTGCAGAAGAATTTCTTTTGGACGTTGGTTGGTTGGTAAAAGGTTTTCTTTCAATCCATACTAAATCATACTCTACGTTCCTTTAGTAATTGGAATGGGTCGTGTACTATTTTTTCACTTTTCTTTCTAACAATTCTCTTCTATGCTAGTTCTCACTCTATGTTTTTTGGTTTATGTACTTTCTTTATTTGGAAATCAAACTAGAAGAAAATTTCTCTACTAATCACAAAGCTTCTAAATCCAACACACTCGGGAGCATAAAAATATTCTACTATATAAAATATATCAAAGTTGTTGACTTATGACGACATTCACGAGAAAATGGCGTTGCACCAATGAAAGACTAATAACAATGAAATGTAAAAGGTTGTAAAGAGACAACGTAACAACAACATTAAAGGCAACAATCGTGGGTAGCCAGTAAAGATAATATAGCAAGACAAGGCAAAGTAAAGAAGACTAGTACCATTTCATTCCAATCCAAAAAAAGTTGTTGAAATAATATATAGTTATGTAATATAGAATAGATAGAAAATAGAAAATTCCGCTATAACTCAAATAATGCGTTACTAGAGTATTAAAAAGAAATTGAAACCTCACTCAAAATCAAAAAGCAATACAACCCATAACATGAAAAGAGGCCTTATTGTAGAGTTGCAACAGGAAAAACTCGTAGCGTCTTTTTGGCGAATCTATTGTCTTATGCTTATGACCTATTATACCAGTATACGTACTGTTTACTTTTCATTCCATACTAGATTATTATTTTGTACGTTAGGGTGGAAAAATCTACCAAAAAAGATTTCCACAGATACATAAACCACAAAGTCGCCCGAAATGATACAACAATGTCTGTCAAAAAAATCATACTAGAACTTTTGCTGAAATAGCCAATAACCCAGCGTTTATCTTTGAGTTTAGATTAGAATTCAAAATAAGTATGGATTTGAACTTGAGGTAAATCTATGTGACAAGTATACCGATTCTTCTGCTACTCGATCCCTACTCAAATTTATTACTTCGATAAAAAAAGTTCAACAATGCGTTTACTTGGTGGGAGTCCAATAATCCATTACTTTGCCGGACTGGTACCCCAAAAAAGTTTCTTTATATCGTGTTTATACGTTGGTATTTTCTAGGATCAGCCGAAGACACGTATTCTAAAATTCTTAGCGCGCTTTGGTATTAATGTTGGGTTGGAGAAAAGCAAAAAAAGATAATGTGAACTTTCTATTCCTTGGATTGGACATCGAGAAGAAATTTCTACAACTAGACAAAAGGGTTTTGACCTTTGTGGCTTAATTATTAGATAACTCAACTCATTTAAATGACTCCTATTTTTCTCTTTCTTTTATCCTTTGTTTGCTAGTGTAAGACATTTGCGACTAGATAAGATATGAAATTAATAATTAATAGAATGAATATAATAAAGCATAATAAATCAATCAAATAGTTTTCTATACTATAGTTCCAAATTAATCAACCTACCTACATAAAACTTAGATCTATGTTTTCTCCGCCTTTGCTTAAAAGCCAATTCAACTCGGTAAATCACCGGAGCGCCTAGAATAATTAATAAAGAGGGTATACAACGAAAAGAACTAGTAAGTAGTAAAGTCATTGTTGTATGTAGTAGATTTCACCAACTCGAAGATTTATAACAACTGCGTAAAAAAAATAGAATATATATAAAGAAATAGAATATATATAGAAGGGAATTTCTGTGAGAAAGGTCTCTTTCCAGCCAGTAGCAGCAAATTGACGTTGATCATGGAAAATTATTTGATACGTGAGATATGTGAGAAACCGCTTTTTCTATCTGCTTGTTTTGCACTTCTCGCATATCTTTCGTCGACCCAGTAATATTTCGAAAAGAAAAGGTAGAAAAATCTAATTCACATAACTATGCGGTATAATCATAGTTGACTGCTAGGCGGTTACTATTGGTAATAATCGAGAAAGCACTCGATAATGGAAAGATATTTTGCGGAAAGGAAAATAAAGATCACAGCACAGGCCTGCCAGAGTTTATAAACATTAGGCTTAACTGACAAGGTGTCGTGGGAGTCTATTAGAATTCACTAAGAGAAGTGGAATTAGTGAAAAAACAACAATTAACAGCTTAAATACCACAAATACTCAGTACTTAAAGTGCTAAATGGTTAGGAATTCTTCGAGATTCATTTATTATGAAATCTTTTTGAAAAGAAAGAGATAATATTTCATCCTAGCCACCCTATCCTACCAACTATTTATTCTCTAGGAATTCCGCGTAAAAGAGGTTGACCCGCTTCCTTGGAAACTACTTTTGCTCTATCAACCCAAAACAACATTTGCTATTAAAAGACTCTTTTGAATACAATTCCGTTCACTGGCACGTTTCCCCAATCTTCTTTCATTAACTTCTATGAAAAAAAAAAAAAAAGGCAGAGAACTGCTAAGGCTGGAAATCTAGATAAATCAATTAGAGAGAGCCCAGCATATATATATATATATTTGATATAATAAATACACGTGAAAAGCGAAGTGTAGTACTATAGATTTTACATATTGATTGGTGACTTAGATTAGAATATTAGTTCGTAAGAAAAAAATATAGACGTATGTATAGAAAAGATCGAGTTTTTCATTTCGTTCTGAAAAGACAAAGAAGAAAACTACAGTAATAAATAAGAAAAAAATAATTAATATATATATTATATGAATAAACTTTTTCCCCTTTTATTCCCTTATAGGAGTTCGCGTATTTCGTGTATAAAAAGAAAACCTTATTGCTAAACATATTTTGAACTCTTCAATTTTATACACCCGAGGTAGTCTTACTTTACAACCATTCCTATTTACTATACAATCTAAAACTAGCATCATATTATACCAATTTAGGATTTTAAGTGTTGTACGATTTCAGATTTATTTAATGAAGAAAAAGTACGAGAGGTATCCAAGGAATGAAATAAAATGGCATTTGCTTTTACTACTGCTGTGCTGTGTCTGTAAAGAAGGTAGCTTAAGACACTTAAGAAATTAGATCAATCAAAATTTCTTTGGAATACACACACTGCCAGAGAAGTAAGGAATTCCTTAAAGATTAAAACAGCAGATTCTTTTCTAGTTTTATGTCAACAAATGCTAAAGCTAAAAAGAGTAACTAATCAAAAACATGCGCGTGATCTTATCTTGATAGAAATAGAAATTCTAGTTTATTTCATCAGTACAAAGGATGAAATAATTAAGAATTAATTAGAGATGATATAAAAACATTTAGTAGAAGAACTCCCGAGATCTTGACTTCTTCTTTTTTCTATTGATTGAGTTTATATAGTTAAAAATAGAATGAATCCTCTGCTTAAGTTCTCTATCTTACATTACACTAGATCAAAAAAGAAAAAATAATAAGGTAAGCTACTAATATACTAACTATAAAAGTCGTTCACTATTCGTTGTTGTCCAGGCTTCTATAAAATTGGGTCTAAGATTGTGGATTGTGCATAATCAAGTTCAAGTAAGGGAAAAACAAGAGGTGGGAAACTCTCTCCTGTCTGACGCTAAAGAATAGATATTTTCGTATGGAATCAGAAACTCTTTTTTTTTTTTGAACTTCCAATTTCTTTAATATTTTTTTGATAGATTGAAAAATAGAATAGAATAGCCCCGTGTTCTACAGGCTTACGGTGCTCGTGATAGGAGCTTTGTTCTTTAGACTACATTTTTCTTTTTCCATAATTGTATATATAAAGTTCCTCTTGTATTTCAACTTTCTATATCTTCTGAAAATAAAGTGTACACTATCCACAAGAATCCACCGCGTCGACTTAGTACCCCACAATAATATCCTTCAACATAGTTCAGAAAAGAAAATAGGTTGGCATGTTGCACTTATTCTCATATCTTTTTCCAAAATCAGGTTGTTGTATTTAGTCACCAACCGTTCATAGTTGTTTGTCTATTATAAAAAAAAGAATTAGAGAGGATAAAACAAAACTAGGTATAACAACCAAAAAAACAAATAAAGAGAAAAAGAATGAGTTTCAATAAATCAGTAAAGAAAGAAAAGAGAAATACGCTTGTATAAGAAAAACCCTTAAAGGATCACAAATTATGAAATACCAACAATGCACCCGCTTCCTTGATAATTGCCGCAAAAAGATGAAAGACAGAAATATCAACTAGGTCTCTCCTCTCTCTGTTTTAGTAATCCCTAATCTTTGTATCTTTGTACGAGAAGTTAGTCGCGAATTCGAAATATTCCTTCCTTTTCGTTGCTCCGTAACTTCAGTGAAAACTAGAGAAGGAGTGCACCCTACTGTCAACTACCTAGACATCGACGAAAAAGCCACCCCAACTATATTACTGAATAATACCCTCTAGAGTTTGTGTAGACTAAGAAAGAAGATCTACAGCGTGTATTGCCAAAGAAAGCTAGGAATAGAGTCAGTAATCAGTAAATAGATGGACCAAAAGTCAAATCTACTCATCTATCTACTCTATCAATTTTTTTCTTTTTGACTTGACAACAATGCTGATGCTGAGACAGCAAAGTTCCTCATAATATTTCTATAACGTTTTATTTTAGAATATATGGGTTATTAGAAATTGTGGTTAAAGAACCAAAAATTCCAGGTTTATAACAGTGATAGGAACTACTAGTAGAAGAAGAAATAAATGCCATAAAAGCAAAAGAACCCGCAATACTTTTTTCTTCTCGTAGACAATACAACATAGACAAGAAAACAGTGCCACTCTAAGTATATAATATATATATATATATATATAATTCTCTTTTCGATTAAAAAGAAATACTCATACCATAAAGAAAAATAAAGAAAAAAAGTATAGCATAATAAAATTTCAATTCCATAATTCTATTTATGGATGCCCTGTGAAATGCCTCGCTAGGAGAAAGAATCTATTTCCACGTTCTGCATACCGTTGGAATTTAGAAGAAAGGGAAGAATAGCTGGTCTAAGGCTCACAAGAAAATAGAATAGGTACGATATTTCGTAAAAACTAAAAGATGTTGGTAGTATTAGCCTCGCTCGGGTATAGTTTCTCCTCAAAAAAAAATAGACTTTATCGTGGAAAAATACAATGGCGTACTGGCAACAAAACACATGACTAATCTCCCTTGTGACTAAATAATTGTGGTAGGTGTAAGTAAGACTTCATATTAATAATATTCTAGCGTTTTTCATTTTCATTGTTTTTCTCGTGTTTTAAACGTAACAGAATTAACTGTGGTTTTAGTCAAGTTAAAGATCAGCCTCAAGTACCTCTCTATCTTTTCCTGAAGATGGTAATAAGAAATGAAAAATGTTGTAGTCATCATTGTTGAACAAAGATCACTCGGATTTCTTGTTGTAAGAACTATACTATATTCTATTGAATTGAAGGCTAGCTTACGGCTGTAAAAAACAAAAGTGGAGAATTGGCTGGGCCAACATTTATGATATATGACTTCCTGTATAAGTAATAAGGGCGTAACATTTCATTTAATACGTACGGGTCGGTCGTAGTAATGAGACATAGGATAAAATAGGAAGGAGTAAGAAAGAAAAGGATGTAAGGGAGTACGCGAATCTTCAATTATGCGAGAAAAGTGAAAGAAATAAATATACAATATTTAGTAAGGCTTATTAGCTTAGTTTCTAGAAAATATTCTAAGCATTCAAATAATACGCTTTTCAACCAACCCCCCAAGAGGAGCAAAACAAGAAAGAGCAGAGTTTAGAGAACAAAAGAACAAAAAATGGATGGATGTTTTCTTCGGATTCTATGTTTCTATAATAAATGAGCAATTCCCGTATTGTTTAGATTCCATTCGTCTACGTAATTATATAGACTCACAACTAATATATATATATATATAATATATACAAATTTCTTTCATATCTTTGAACGAAAGAAAGAAGAACGTTTCCATAAGAAAAGAATCCTTTTTGTTATAGAAAAGAGCAAACACATTTCTCTGTATATTCTATTCTGTCAGTAAAGCACCACCTCCCTTTTATTTTTAAGGCATAACCCTGATTCTGATTATAATAGTCTATATGTCTTATATATATATAAAGTATAGATTAGATCCTTTCGAATAATCAATTGCAAGTGCAAACCTGTTCATGGCGTTAGTGGAAAAAGTAGAAAATAAGAGCTTATTTATGTTATGGAAAATGACGCAAACACATATCGATGTAAATTCGTTGCACCGCAGCGGGTCACTTGATTTTTTAGCATGGATAGGATAATAATAGAGAAACAAAACAAATAGGTTACTAGGACTGGAATGAAAGTTGTAGTGGAGTGGAAAGCGAGAAGTAATGAGTCATTTGTATTTTTGTGATTCATAGATCACCCGCGTACAGCACAGCGAAATACTGAAAGAGATATAAACAACTAACTAGTCTACGGCAGGTTTGGTAAAAAGTTTAAAGAGGACCACCCACACTTCCTAATGACGAAAAAGAAAGAGTTAATTGAAAACTCCTGCCTTGAGAAATACACCCAACATGAATCTTGCGTTATAAAAAAAAGGACAACCAGAATACACCATGGATGAGTTTAGAAAAAGAGAACAAACCTTTAGTTTAGGCATCATTTGGAATCAATCATTAAGAATAGTATTCTTCGGAAATAATTAATAGGTTAAATTTGAGCTTATACTATCCGGATCTCCTAATGACTACGTTGTTAGAGAACTGCCCAACATTTGTTTGTGCACTGCCAATTAATTCTTCTTAGACTCCCTAGTATATAGAATATAGTATAGAAAGCACTTACTGTTGTTTACCCTGAAGGCAATAAAATAATGAATTCTACTAAATGCTGTAATAGTTCAGTAAATTCAATCAATATGCTTAGGAGAGCAGTTCCCCCTTTGTTGCAAAGCTATGTTATCTATTTATCAGTCGTAGCAGGCATGGGCTTTTTTCGGTTGTCGTTTATAAATAAGACATTTTTATGAATTTTATGAATATAGAACTAAACAACAATCTTCTAGCAAAGAGTTATTAGTGGGTGAATTGTACATACATACAATCTTATTTATTTATTTTATTGCAGTCATAATCTTTCCTAGCTTTATTGCATTGCATACAGAAAATGAACCGCCTAGTCAACCTATTTTTTATATCAGTTTCTCGCGATTACTGCAATTTACGAGTATGAAAAAAAATCAAAAGGATTGTAAGGATAAAAGAAACTTCACTCCTCAAGGATTGTATAAATTGTATAAGGAAAAGAAAAAGTCTTAGACATCTGCAACAAAGCATCCAAGTCAGCCTTAAATATACTAGGACTCGGTTGGGAATCGACAATTGTCATTGGTTTTTCATTTCTAGATCTGTTCTTTGTGTGATCTAAGATCGTTTTCGAGGATCCATACAAGGTTGGGTCGTCAAGAGCGAATATCTGGTAATTATCTTCCTATTCTTTTCAAATCCTTACTTTTTTGCATGAGCCATTCTGTTTTTGCGCATGAAGAAGGGCGAAATGTTGAATTCCCATATAGTTCATAGCTACGAGTATTCACTGCTTATGTATGGGCATTGTAAGATTCGGAGATCGGAGTCCAACAAATCGAGTCAATTAGATATGTCTAAGAGTCATATATATATATATATATACTACACTACATACAAAACATACAAAGGGATATTTGGAGGGAAATACAAAGAGAAAAAATTCTACGAACTTCTTAAGAATACGGTGTATTTTCTTAACATCACCATTTATTTCTTTTCTATTTTCTTTCTAATATTTTTTTATTATGGTCGAACGTTTAAATAACAATTAGCAATAGTTGGCCGTAGAGCTAGATAAAGCTTTGCTGCGTCCTGTAGTCCTAGGTCGTCCTAAAATAGGAATGGGGGATAATTACAGAGACTTCGGCTGGTTTGGCTAATAGGAAATTGGGGTTCTATTCTCGTTTATCCCACAGGAACTAGGGAAGTTGCTATGCGAAGGAGAGGTCTGACTGCTCTTTCGAGACTCGAGAATGAGATGAAGAGGTTGGGAAAGCCCAAGCACTTTCTAGTGAGTTGATTTTAGGCCTTAATGAGGCAAATCAAATCGGTTGATGCGGGCTCCTTCTATGTCTTGTTTTTCTGTCCTCCGTTCTATCGTACACCATTCATCTACTAATGATCAACCATGTTATGTTTCTCTAGATATTCAACACAAAGAAAAAGCCAGTTATCTCTTTCTTGCCTCAACTTCCTTCTTTTCTTTTCTTTGGTCTCTTCATTTTGGGAGAGAATTCTTATTTCTATTTATTTATACAAAGTGGACGACAACCACAATTTCGATTCTTTCTATTTTTTCTTTTCTCTTTATTCCCTCAGTAAACTGGTAGGTTCTTTCCCCTATCTCTATCTGTCTTTCTTCTCTTCTTTTTGTCTTCTTTTTTCTTCTCTCTCTTGTCCCTCTCATTTCCTTGCTATTCTTTCTTCTTTTGCCTTGCTATTCTTTCTTCTTTTGCCTTGCTTTTCTTTTTCTCTTTCTTTTCATCCGGAAGGCTTTTTCCCTGTGTTCTTTCTGGCATTTCCTAGGCGAGCTCACTGCATTTGGTTGGCTTCTTTGTCTTCTCTTCTTTCTTTTTGCAGGACTCTGGACTGTTTTGTTTTGAGTGGAAGATAGATGATTCTCTCTATCTATATAATGGATTCTAGTAAAGAGTAGAAAACTAGAAGAACGAAGCCAACCAACCCCAGAATGCAAATCTCCTTTTAGGACGCGGGGCTTCAATCTAGTGGAATTCACAACTCTTAAGGCTTTTTGCGTGTAGCTCTCTTTCAATAGCTCTGAGTTATAGTTCTTTTTTTTTATTTTGACTTGTCTAAGCTTTGACCCCCCGGAGACTCCACTTCGCATCCTTTCGTTCACCGCTCTTCCGAATCGTCAAGATACAAATATCTTTACAAAATATGCTTTCGTGGGGCTGGGACTAAGTCATTTTTTTTCCTTTCTCGAATCAACTCATACCCTGGATTTCTGGCATTAGACCAAAGGAAGTTTTTTTGTCTTATATGAAAAATGACTATTTGCTTCGGTCTGATCTCATCTTGGTGGATCGCTCATATGTAAGAAAAGAAGACTTAGTATCAAAGAAGCATGGATCAACTATTCTCTTATGTATATGTTCGACAACACAAAAAAAAGCTTAGGCTATCGAGTAAAGATCAACAATCAGTCTCTTGTTTTCTATTCTTTCTTTTTCTCTCTTGTGGAGTTTCTTTTTTCTATAGTCATTCTATATGTTGTTAATTAGGCTTTTCCCTGATTCGAGGCTAGATCCACATTTTCAACCTCCTTCTTGATCAATTCCTTTTTGTTCTAGATTTTTCTATGCTTACCTTTCTTCCTTGTTGTTGGCATTGTTTGAGTTCCCTCTGCGAAGCCGAGCTCTACTATCTCTATTTGAGTAGTAGACTGAAAGTTCAAGCATTCAGACAATGAAGGAATAAAGCATTCTAAACTAACTAGGAACAAGTTCAATTGATAGTAATGAGGATTGATTATCTATTTCTGGGACTATTGATTAGAAGATTCTAGGAAGATGAATGAGGTCTTTCTTTTATCAACTCTATGTCTTTCTCTTCTTTTCCTTGTAAAAGCCATCTTTTCTTATGAGGCTAATCGGAAAGATTTTTTTTGACTTAGTTATGTAAATTTGCAAGAAAATTCTGAAATCTCTCTTATTTATCCAGATTTCTCATCCATTATTAATGAGCGTGACAAATAGGGATGCGGGCTTGTCTAATTTTCTTTGCTTTGTTGGAATGACCTTCCTTAGGTGTGAAAGAAATAAATGCATTGAGAAAATTCTAACTCAAAAAAAAAAAAAAGAAACTCGTGAGTTGACATAGCTTATAGATTTTAAACGAGTCAATAGATGGATGAAAAAAGAAATGCCGATTAGCTTCAGTCAGACTTTCTATTGTCGAATATAGATCTTGTGCGACTCTTACGGAATTGCGTTCGTCTTAAGTAGTTGTTTGTGTCTAGGCTATGTTTATTAGATTATTCTTTTTTAAAGAGTTCCTATTCTAAAATAAAGACTTTCCTTCAGCTAAGATTTTACCATTCATTACAAAACAGTATACTGAAATTTTTTATTAGAATTCCAAATCTTATATGCATAAGGTTTCTTTTATGAAATGTTTCTGAAAAGAAAATGGAAAAAAGAAGAAAGCAAAAGAAATGCCTCCGCGAAGGATGTCTCCTCAGACAACGAGATAGATAGGAAAGAAAAGGACAAGAGGAAGAGAGAGGAAGAAGTAGGAGAAGAGAGAAGAAGTACTACTTAGAAAGCAGAAAGGAGGACGAAGAGATTGCTTTGACCACTCTCCAATAGTAGTAGAGAAAGAAGAAGTTGGAAAAAGGAAAAACTGTCGCTAGATTTCACGCAAGGAAAATGAGAGACATTGGAGAAAAGTTCACTTGCTTGAAGTGAAGAAAGACCTAATAGATAATAACAGAAAAAGTGACAGGAGAAAGACAAAAAGAAAAAAAAAATGAAAGTAAGAGCTTTACGACTTATACCCAGATAGAAAAAGGAAATACTTTGAATTCACATTGGAGAAGATTTTCTCAATCCAATCCTCGAGTAAAGTAATAAGGAGGACTAATAATAGAATGAAAGAAGGAGGTCAAAAGTTCCCATTGGACCAACGATGGATATATAGACATTCACGGCCGGCAGTCCTCCGCAAAGAAAACAGAGCTGTGCGAATAAATAGAGAAATCTTTCAATTACGGAAAATCTTTTAGATTAGTAGGATCTTTAAAAGATGCAAAGTCAAAGAACACCTTGAAGAAAGATGATCGAAGAAAGATAGAGAGAACTAACTAGTTGAGAGCAAGTCGATGAAATCCATTCTGACCAACCCCCAAGACCCTTCCATTTGCTCCTTGCTGCCTAGAATGAATGATTCATGCTAGAAGTTCCCAGGCCAGGGATCATGAATAATAGATCAATTTTTCGGGCGGGAATCCTAACCAAGAATAAAATAGTAGCATACAACGTTGAGAAAACCTAAAATAATGAGAATCAAAAAGGTTCTTTTCCTCCAGAAAAAAAAGAGAGATGGATAAAAGAAGAAAAAAGAAAGTAGGGAGTTGGCGTCCATTAATGAAAGCACTGACTCGCTTCCAGAGAATTTCTTGTTATCGTCCATTCTAGGGCGAATGCATTCCAGTTTCCAATCCGAAAGAATAGAAAAAAAAAAGGAAGTAATTGCGTATATAATGATGAGTGACTGAGTAGTTAGTCTAATTGATTGATCGAGATAGATTTCTCTAGAGAAAGAGGATTCTCCGATACGTCGCCAGAAAGAAGGGATCAGAGAAAGAAGAGTTCTCACTTAGAGGTAGAGAACAAGGTAAGGGGCCGACCAAAAAGACCTTCTGAACCGAAGTTCGTGAGTCGAGAAGGCGATAAAGACAGGGGAGAACAGCTCATGAAAAGGGAAAGAAAAGAGGAGAAGAAAAGCTAGGAGGGCCAGGAATGAAAGACCTACCAGTGAGAAATTATCCATTCGAAGACTGAGATCCATTCCCGGACTCTACTGACTGAAAGCAAACACTAACTTGAAATAGCCACTGAATTTCGATTTCTGCAACAGAGTTTTTGGAGACTCTCCGACCTAACCAATCATGGATTGGTTTAGAAAATCTACAACCATACACAAAAGCTTTCTGCAGCTAGCTCCCTTCCGATCAAAAGTAGACCCGCGATGATGGAAAAGGAAAAAGTAGATTTACCAAGCCGCCGATCAGGAGTTTTCCTGGGCGTTAGATTACAAAAGAAATCCTACAAGGGCTCCCTGGATCATCCAGGAATGTCAAGTTACCCCTTGAAAAAGACTAGGTAGACGAAAGGTTCATTTGGAAGACAAGACAACTGTGGAAAGTTGGAAGATATAGCGGAGGAAAGCGCATTTACAGAAAGGAGAGGAGCCTCAGCATAGAAGCATAGAGATAGGAAGATTGCAGAAAGATAGAGATGCTTGCAATACTAAGTCTACTAATAAAAAGAAAGAAGCAGAAAACAGCAAATAAATGGGAGTGCACGAATGGAAGATAGATAGATAGATAGAAGAGAGAAAGAGGAAGGAAAGGAGAAAAGCTCGATAAGACCTTGCCCAGGTAGACAAACTTCGAATCCCCGCCTTCCTTACCTTTAGCATAGCAGGCTCTTCGAAAGGAAGAGTTGCGCAAGAAGCAATAGAAGACTTGCCATAGAAAAGTAATCCGAAATATCTCGTAGAAAAAGTACTTGTCTTTTTCTAGAATCTTTCTTCTTTACCCTTCTTTCTTTTGGGAATCTTTCTGTGGTTTCGAACTAGGCTAGCCTATATATTCTACTTCAAGGAGGAGTTCTTCCTCAGAAGGACCCCCGAAAACTCCGTTTGCCACATCCGATCTTTGAAGTCCGCTTTTCCCGTTGGGAGAAATTGGCCCAGAAAGATGCTACTTAACAATCCAGCCTTGCGACAAAATCTTCTCCTATATCCACCGAAAGCCCTTTTCCAGGTTTTCTCATTGGCTTTTCTAGCTCTCTTCTCCCATTCCTAGGATTTCTTCCTATCTGTATGCTATTTCCATCTCCTTTCTAGGACGAATTTCCTGGTCGTAGGAAGTCCCTTGATGAAGGTGCCAAAGGAAACCCTTTTTCCTTTTCTTAGTCAGCGGATAGCGAACTTAGGGTTGAAAGCATATACGTGCGCTTACAAAGTGGTTCAGACAGGTTGACTATCTAGTTTATTGCAGATTATTCTCCATCTTTCTATTCTCCATTTTCCACACATGATGCGAACCTTTTTTTTGGCTCTCTTTTTATTTAGCGGAAAGGTCGCCTACCTATCTTCCATAAGAGCTCTCTTTGCCTTTGTGTTTGCGCCCTTAGCTTTCCAAGTGCAGAGAAAGTCTAAGAATGCTTGCTTGATGGTACTGAGGTTTCGATTTTACCTAAGAGTGGAAATAGGCGAAAAGTCTTGGTGCTAAAATCCATTTTGGAGTTCTTTCTATTTGCAGTGCCCTTTTTGACCTTTCCGGACAGAAGAAGGTAATCGCCCTTTAGCTTTGATCCAAGAATGAATTGCTAATGAATTCTTTGTCTAGTTGATTCGGCAAGGTCTTGAATTCTGTGATTACGAACAAGAAGTCCTTCGACTCGCCTTATCTTCCCTCTGGCTCTTTTCTAGACTCCAGGATTTGGACTTTGGGTGAAATACCAATCTACTAGGCATCTTCCGTCCCACTTCTCGGTCCTTTAATTTCTTGGTAGACGTTCTTTTTTTTGCTAGAATCTTTCTGCTTCTTTTCCATTTGGACTTGACTGATTCTAACGGATACAGATTCTCTCTTTCTGACGAATCGACTCCCTCCTCAATGCATTTCTCTACGGAACTTGGTAAATGAAAGAGCTTTCCCTGCCCTAATTCTATATCCTGTCTATGGTTCATTAGATTAGTATAGTAGAGAAAATGGCAATAAGCCCCGCTTGGTCCTTGATCCTGATAGTCATTGGGGGTTCGCTAGTTGCGCCTGGGAGAGATGATTTCTTTCCGCACTTATGTCTCTGTTTCCCTGAAAGGGCAGATGCTTACCTTCTTTTTTGGCCCTATCTCTATCATTCACTACTCCTTGGTGGTGATTGGCTTCCTCCCCCTTTGACTTAACCCCTAGTGGATAGACTACAGGAAGAGGGGCAGGCTCAAGAGAAAAACTCTCCCGATCACTGGAACTGCTCTTTCTTTCTTTCGGAGAAGAAGGGAAAGCTAAAAGAAGATGGCCCTTCCCCGGATGTGCTGTGCATTTAGATCCCAAGTAGATACTTCGCGAGCCATTTCGCCCTTGAAAGAATCCTATCATCTGAGTAGTAATGTGGAATGGAACCCCTGTCTTTCTGATCTTTGTTCTCTGGATGAGCCAATATTGCTTCTTTTTTCTATCATTGATTGATTGTAGTAGATCCGACTCCACTCATTTTACGGAATCTAATTTAGTTGCAGGGATCAATCTCTTTATTATGCTCGGTAGTCAATTCACTTAGCTGCTTGGTCTGTCAAAAAAAAGTTTACGGAGAAAGGCACTCCGGAAAATCGAGTTAATGAATCAAAGCAAAGAAGATCTTTTCTGATCCACTTCTATCCTATCTATTTTTGCATTTTGTATCTAAAGATCCTTGGGTCAATTTCTATGCAGACGGTAGAATAGTAGGAAAATAGCCGGGTGCATCACGTTCATTGGTCAGTGACGGCTTAAAAGATTCTTAAAAAGTCAAAAATCATGTATGTAAGCTTTTTTTGCAAATCTAGCAGTACAATTTCCTAATACTAACGG